>JAKSZP010013641.1:0-66676 GCA_022478985.1 Massospora cicadina | reverse complement strand
AAATTGAACTATTATTCGGCCCAACGCTCGTCCAGTATTTCCAATAAAATATTCTGTAAGTCATAGTCGTAGGGATTTATTCCTTATACTCTTGTCCACCTGATCTTTGTTAAGATACCCCTGTGACAATCTCTTTAATATCAACACACAGTTGGCAGCTATCCCTGATTGTGGTTCCTTAATCTCTAGATCCCCGCTCAGATCTTAACTCTTCTCTCTTAGAGTCTTCCAATTATTGCCTTCTGCAATAATATCCTTGATATAGAATAACACAGTAGAAGCTGATAGTCTAACTATAAACCAAATTGATAATATCACTGTAGATTATAATGCTTTTGTAAATAATGTTTTTATAGTAAATCCTAGGGAATTATATAGTAGGGGATTCAGCTGTCTGACCCTTGGTTGACACCTCTACAATGAAACAGCAGCTGTTGCCATTGAATCACCCTTCCTCGTCTTGGCAGTAATGGTCTTCCTCATCCTGGCTAGGATTCCATCATTGGACATTTCAAGACCTCAAACGGAAAGAGTCAGAAAACGTGTCCCTAATGTTTTCCTCTTGATACAAGCAAACCAGTCATACTTGGCTAGCGACCTGCTTAGGTAATGGGACTTATTACCCTTTATGGCAGATCACTCACTAACCAATCGATTCACTAGTTGCACATGGCATCACTTGCCTCACATCTTACTATTCATTCCCAATCAGACATTGATGAAACCTGACCAATCCCAATTGGTACACCTGATAGTTAATCACTATCAGATGCCCTATTTCGTCAGCAACTCTGCCCAATGAGATCTTAGGTATTCATCCGGATCATCCCTGACAGATACTTTCAGGCGAATATCCCAAAATCCCCCAAACGTAGTTCCTCCAAAACTTGGGTAAACCAATTTCTGATTCACTTCGCCTTAGGGAATTTTTTCTCTAGAAATTTTGGGTAATCTAACAGCTGGAAATGTGGGCAAAAATCCTAACAGTTTCTACAGGGATAAAGAAAATACCCTTTATAAAGCTGTTAGTAATAGTTAAACTTTCAAGGTCAATTTTTGGATAGCTTAGTAAAGTCCAAATTAAGTAATATGAGCCATCAAACTATTGGATTTCTTAACCTTGCTTGTTTGAGAGAAATGGCCTTTTAAGGTTCAGGAGCAGGAAGGACTAGACCGTGAGGTAATTATTTATATGAATTTGACCCAATCAATGGGATGAAAATTTTTGCACTTGGTTGGACCCCTTCTAACCCTATAAAAGGGGCCAGTTCCCACGGTGTGCCTGTACTAAACTAGACAAGGCTGGGGGAGGAGCCTCCAAAGAACTCTTTTAAAATTTGTCCAACAGTTCAGTGCAATCTGACTGCCTGAACTCAATTTTTTACCTGATCATTATTAGAAGTATTGCCCCAATTTTCGGGGTTTCACTGGGAATTGACCAGGGTCTTTAGGACAATTTAATATCATTTTCCTCCAATCCACTCTTATCATTAAATCATACTTGTAATTGTCTTACACTCCCTGAAGAAACAGCTGGAGCTCCTAGGGCATAGGAGCAGCCTGAAAAAAGTAAGATTCAATAATGAAAGACCAAAGCATACTAACAATGGAGCAGCCTAAAAACATGTGCGACATCCAAGTATTCTTTAGGATGGTGGGATACTATTGGCAGTTTATCCCCCATTTTGCAGACTTGTCTGCGCCTCTCACCTATCTGTTAACAAAAGAAACCAATTTCAAATGGGACCTGAGCAAGAGCAGGCCTTTGAAGAGTTAAAAGCTAGATTGGTAGAAGCACCAATCCTAGCTTACCCAGACTTCAACAAGGCGTTTAACGTGTATACTGATGCTAGTGACATTGGGAACAGAGCAATACTAACACAATTGGATGAAGAAGGTGTAGACAACCACATTGATTACTACATTAAATTCTTTACCAGAGCTAAAAGAACTACACTGAGATGGAAAGAGAGCGCCTGGTTGTGATAAAAGCAGTGAAGCATTTTTGACCTTACTTATATGTAGTTTTATAAAAACTGCTTCCACCCCTAGTGCAGGTTTTGAGTTAAAAACCTGTACTGGCTAGAAAACATTCTCGGTGTGGTATATTTGTCCCAAGGTCAACCCACCTCAAATAATTTTTTTATATGTAGTTTTATTCAAAATCATGATGGATCACGCATTGATCTTCTGGCTGACACCGCATGAAGGATCCAGATGGTCGCCTTGCCCGATGGGCAGAACAGCTCCATTGGTATGATTTTGAGATCATACATGAGCGGGCAGTAAGCATCTCAACGCCAACTAACTATCTTTTTATCTGTATTCCATCTCAAAGCACATTAAAGTGATTTCCTGTATGACTTGATCAAATTTACCATAGGAGGAACGACAAGATGAGGCTGACAAAGGGAAGACTTTTAGTTATTGATGTTCCAAAGATACCCAATGTATTAATGAGAACCTTCAGAAGAAGATAAAGGACAAGTGGTATCCATACATCCGACCTAGTGACAAAAATGGACTCATTATAAGGAGCTCACAAACATGTTGTCCATGGATGATTCCAGAAGACATTAGCATACCTAAGAGTTCAGTTCCTTTAGAAGTCAATGTCAGATGAAGTACATCAAGCCCTGGAATCTTTTTACCCTGCGCAAGCTTCAGAACTTAGAGATGCGCTTTGAGTTCCAGCCAATCTAATAACATCCCCATTCCACAATTTATCCACTAATGTGATAGGATTGTTTCTTGCCGCTTCAAATGGTTCCAAGTTTGTTAGCTGTTATTGACCATTTCACCTAACAGGTCAAAGAATCAGCAGTTAAGACATACACTGAAGGTCTGACTGGCAGCTTCTGTAAATCCAAATGATAGCAAGACACGGATGCCCTCAGGAACTGCTATTGGATAACAGAAAGAACTTTTATTTGATGTAGTGTGAAAGCTTCTGAATTTAGTTTAAGTGATATAAAAATCACTACTCCATATAATCCATCCTTTAAAGGAAGCATAAAACACATGAAATAAACTCTATGAGTAATATTGAAGAAGATGGCACTGAATTACAAGTTAAAGTGGGACCAACTTCCCCCATCCGTGCTGCTAGCATACCAGCTTAGCCATCACAGATATTTTTTTATGCTGCAGTTAAAGCCCCATATTGGTGAGAAGAAGTTCTACCCACCTTGATGGCATCAGTCATCTCCGCGGATTGCAAGAACTTACCACCTAGTAGTTACCACCAAGAGTTATTGAAGAATTGATAAAGGTTGCTTAGAAGCGTCCAAAACCATCAAAGCCACTATCCGTAGAGGTTATGTGAGAGTTAATGATGGATTAAATTAAAGAGTTCAGTATAAGAGAAAAGGTCTTATACTATCATGTACAGGGAATTCAGCATGAGAAGTTGTAACCGGTCTGAACTGGCCTTGCAACAATCCTGGCCAAGAGATGAGCTGAGTTTCATAAGAGATGTTGACATCAATATAGTATTTAACAGAGATACTTCTGTTGCCATAAGGTCCTTCCCCTGTCTCATCATGGGAGGGGAAGTGTCATGGAAGCTACCATGTGTATACTGGGAAATTATTGTTAACCCACTGTGTTATAATTTTTGGCGATATTGTTGGGATACGCCATAAGGGTTGCACAGGTCAAACCCACTGAACAATAGACAGAAGATATTGAAATCATTTAACCCCCAAACACAACGGAAAATATAATAAAATAGAAGCAATTGCCTCAACGACACTTTTATCTATTTTAATAATTCAGTGACACTTTGCTGTTCCACTCTCTACTATTAACAACCTCCCATTTTGATCACCCCATCTTGCATATATATCAGCGACTTCAGATGATGCCATTCTCTTAGCCTAAACTATTTTATTCTGCCAATTATCATTAGGTTTGGGATGGTATTTTCCTCAATTCACTATTGCCTTAGTTCAATACAATCTTAATTATGTTTGTTGTATGTTGATATAACCTTATTGAATTATTTATAGGCAATCCAAAAATAATCCGTTATGCCCCAATATTGCCTCATCTCAAGGCACTCAAATACTTGTAACATCCTAGTTGGTGGATACTCGCCATTCCTCCATAGCTCTTTAGGGCTTATCGTCCAGTCATATCAGAATGTCAACATTACCCCCCCCTTCTTTTACTGTACAATAAGTCTCCTATTGTTTATACACTTAGAGAAAGTTTGCGTGTACACAATTAATGATTTGCCCACTTGCTGGTTTTTTGATGGTGTATGAATCAATGCCAGTTTTCTCAATTATTTTAAATGGACATATCAAATGTTGGCCAGCTTGTGTTTTCACCCAAACCCATGCTGGTCGTGGATTAAAACCATCTCAACTTCTTTGAACTGAGCCAACCCGCTATGCTGTACCTGATTGGCAGCCTGATTATTAATCTTTTTAGATAAGCTGAATGAGTACGCTTCCATTTGTATCTTAATCAACATGTCAGCTAAATTCATCAAGTAACGGTGGGGATCAATTCCGCTGGTATCTTCTATGCACAAATAAAGCAATTCCAGAAGAGCGGGGTGTCATCTGTATAATAGTTTAAGGGACTCTTCCCTGTGGTGAGATGATAGCTGATATTTCAAGCAAAGATGGTAGTAGACAGGAGAGATCTCCAATCAGAGGGTCTATTAGTTATCAGCTTTCTAAGAATGTTCACCATGATCCCATTAACCTGTTCAACCATTCCGTTGGACTTGGGGTGATATGGAGTTTTCAAAACCCCATGGATGCCCATTAGCTCGTTCACCTTGGGAAGGATGTGCGAGGTGAAGCTGGTTCCATTATTGGTAAGAATGAACTCAAAGAAGCCCTGTTGCTGGATAATACATTCCATTGCAAACTTGTCCACTGTGACCACTCCCAAATCCCTTATCGCCCGCACTTCAACCCATCTGGTCAGGTGGTCAATAGCCACCAAGATGTACTTGGACCGGTTAGCTCACATTGGTAAAGGGCTAACGACATCAAGGGAAACCGTATGCCAAGAAAAATGGGGCTTTACTAACCGGTACAAGGTCTTCTGGTGGAACGGCTTTTCCATTTGGCACTGGTGGCAACAGGAAATGTTTCAAGCATGTCAAAGTTCATATTTTTACATTTGTACTGAGGGTGCAACATTCCCATTGTCTTGCACAAACCACCATGACTGTCTGCTTTGTGGGCGCTCATATAAAACTCAGACCATGCTGAGGGTCACAAAAAGTTCACCGTAGAATTGATGATCCGCTTGTACAGTTCCCCATTCCGTTAGAAGGTAATTGCTCACATCTCATTTAATGCTTTTATTACTTGGGGCAGTTCGTCATCATACTATCCACTGAGCATCTTATTGTACATCACATCGCTGAGATCCACTGTCACAGCAAGGGTTGGCAATCTGGATAAACAGTCGGCGTTCTGATGCTTTGCTCCTGGGCGGTGGAGGATCTCAAAGTTGTAAGTCTGCAGCTTAAGAGACCATTGGGTTAGATGCCCTTCGGGCTCCTTGAGGTTTTACAACCAATGTAACGACGCATAATCCGTTACAACTTTAAAGTTTACCCCATACAAGTAGATTTTAAATTGCTTATAAGCATAGATCACTGTTAAGCACTACTGATAGGTCACAGTATAATTACGCTCATGGCAGTTCAGGCTTTAACTGCAGTATGCAACAAAATTCTCCTCTCCATCGTCGTCTTTCTGAGAAAGGACCACCTCAACAGCAGAAAGGGACACCTCTGTCTGAACTTAAATTCCTTTATCAAAGTTCAGATAGCGTAGCACTGGTGCACTGATCAGCGCCATCTGAAGTGTGTTGAAGGCATATTGATGGCGTTCCGTCCATTCAAACACGGCATCATTTTTTAACAACTCAAATAGTGGCCACCCAATACAGCTAAAGTTAGGGATGGAGCGCTGAGAGTAGCTGACTATTCCCAAAAATTCCTGTATCTCATTATTATTATTATTAGGTGTAGTCGTTTTTTGGATGGCCTCACCTTGGCCAGCTGTGGCTTCAGCCCCTTGGAGTCTACCACAAACCCCAGGTATTACAACTTGTCCTTGAAGAAATTACATTTTCGAGGCTTTATTTTGATGTTTTCCTCAGCAAGCTGGCGGAATACTGCTTCTAGATAATCAAGGTGCTCAGAAAATGTTTGAGAGAAAATATTGATATTGTTGAGGTATACAAGAACACATGACGGCTTCAGGTCGCTGATGATAGTGTCCATGGCTCGTTGGAAAGTAGTCAGGGCATTACACAGCCCTTATAGCATACTGGTCAGTTGTAAATAGCCTTTGGACGTAATTGTGCATTTTTCTGGTTCCTCTTCAGGCAACTCAATTTTCCAGCAGCTCAATATCAAGTCCATTACTGAGAAGTAGCGAGCTCACTCTAACTGATTTAATGCATCATTGATTTACAGCAAAGGGTATGAGTCCTTCTTTGTAATACTGTTGAGCTTCTGGTAGTCTATCGCCACCTGGTTGATGCCGTCCTTGTTTTTTACAATTAGAATGGGAGAAGCCCATTGACTCTTGGATGGTTTGAGCATCCCTTGCTCCAGAAACTTATAAATTTCATTGTTAACAACTTTTTTCCGCTGCCCTCAATCAGTGGATTAGCTGAGATCACATGGGATGATGATCCCCAGTGTCTATTGATGGACCACCCCCTGAGAACACCCTGTATTGTGGTCATTGATGGAGAAAATCTCCTTATACTTCTAATTAAAGCTATTCTTGGTCTTTTTGTTCATCCAATAACCCTATTAACTTCTCCTGTGGTACCACTGTTATTACACCGGGCTGCAACTTGGTGATTATACCAAATTCATCTAATGAATTGAACTCATGAACCTGAAGGACTTCCTCAATTGCGGTCAAGTTTAAATATGCCATTATTTGGTGTCAGAAGATTTTCTTTGGTTTGTTCTGTACCTTTGCTAATAAAACCTCCATCTCTCCATGCCTGGGAGTATAATCCCTGGAGCCACATGAGGCTCAAGCCGCATTTGCTGATAGGGCCCAATGACCTCCCTATAAAGCCCATATGGCACTTCCACCTCTAACTCAGTGTTCACTATGGCTTGGTGTCCAGAAGGAATAGATATAGGCCCAGCAGCTCGGAGAAGTAGCCCTTCATATTCATAAATCTGTTGGGGGATGGTCTGAGTCTTGCTCTTTAGTTGATGATAGTGGACTGGAATCAATCCATCACTATATGCAAATTTGATAAGGCCATGTGCACTAGATCCTTTGGTAATCCGCTAGAGGTAAATAAATTGGGATGTACTGCCCTAAAATTTCGAAGGTCTCCTCCGCTATATCAATGACAGCCACAAAATGTCATAGGAAATGAAACGCACTGGCTCCTTCCAATGAGCCACGAATGAGTTGGGCAACAGGATCCATGTTACAAACCATAGGGCTGACAGGGCTCCTGATACTACTCTCCTTGTGCGCGCGCTACAAGATTGGACAAGCACCCCCTGGAAGACAGTTGCAAATATACTTAACCCCAGCAACATGCCTTGACTCCAAGACAAGGTATAAAGGGAGGCAATAGCTCTCCCAAGCTCACTCTCAAAGTCCAAATCTTGTTGATTCAAGCCAAACATGGCTGCAGTTAGGCAATATTTTAAATAAACTCAAACTATAAATATATGAATTTTAAAGTTCTTTTATTTAATATTGGCCAGGTTGATAGAAAACAGAACTGAGAAGCCTCCAGCTCCCAGTTCCTTCCCTATATACACATGCTACAAGCTAATATAAAATATAACACAAGCTTATGGTGCTAATCTGACTGATGCTTGGTGTAAACCTTACAGCAGGATCGCGGAATCCTCACTCAATGGTTCTGTGCCAGTTCCGATCCTCAACAGTTCCGCACCAGTTCCATTTCTAATTCCAAATGAACCGCGAAACTTCCAAGCACCTGTTCCATTCCATTCTTGATTCGAATCCAAATCGAATCTCAAAACTCCCCATTTTACTTGATTCTCGTTTTTCCTCGACTTGGACGCCCATCTGGCTCCTTGGCCTTCTTCAAGCTCCTGCCCCTTAGGCGTCTCTGCCAGGACCAACTCCCCCTCCTCCTCCATACATCCAGACACAGCCTGCCCTGTCTTACCAAAGATCAGGGCAATGTGATGCTGAGGATAGACCTCAACCGTCACAGGAAAGAAGTTCCAATTACCAGGTCATAGTTTCTGTTGGGTGGCACTATTGCCATAAGTGTAACAACAATGGACCCAAATTGCAAAGGTAGCGCACTGTACGCTCCAGCGGTCCCATACACCATTTGATGGTCCACATCAGGTTTAACGTCAAATTTGACATCAAATTAGTAGAAAGTATGTTGAACAGAGCGCCTAAATCTATTATAGCGTGAACTCTATTTTTGCTACAAAAAAATCACAGTATGTACACTAAGAATAATAAGAATATTGACTGTTTAATATGTAATATTTATGGGAACTTTTTTCCAAAGGGAACTCATAATTCCCTCACCAACTTTGGGGTATTATTTAACAATGGCGTCTACTGGAAGGGCGACGTTTACTCCTTTTAAGGTGGCGCACCTGCGGCTAGATCCATCTTGTCTAAGGATTCTTGATCAAATATTTGGCAGGTGTACGGCTTTGGTTGCTCCTGAGGTCCTTCATCCACTGTGGCTTTTGCTTGCACTCATGTCAGTACGTTCACTCTTCCAAATAATTGCTAGTATAAAATCACTTCATTGTATTGAGGGACTTTCGCTGTATATTACAATTGATTCAAGTGGGACGTTGGGGTAGGGATAGTGGAGGTAATGAGTCCCATCTCTACTCCTCTCCATCTTTTCCCTGATTGTATTGATCCTGTTGCATGTAGTGAACACGACGGTTAGGGCATCTCAGTGCCAGATGGCCAGGGTGACCACACTTGTAGCAATTAACCCCATAAGAGCTGCATCCTTGGTTTTCATAAGAGGGTCCAGGCCAATAATTTTGTTGACGTTCAGTAAAACAGGGCCAGGTTGGTAAGACGATTGCTGACGTTTGGTGTAACTAGGTCTGGGTTGGTAGTTGGGTTGCTGATGATTTTCATAAATGGGGCCGGGGAAAGTCAAATGGTTGGTGGTAATTTAGCCGATAATGAGGCGCAGAATTGTAGCAAGGCCAGGGGTTACTAGGCGGAATGTGGGCAGGACAAGCATAGTCCCCAAAATAAGAGGATCTGGTGGTGGCGGTATGCTTCTGCTCCATATTGGGTGGAGGAAAGTTAGTGGATATATGGCGCAAGAACTGCACAATTTTGAACATGGAAACGTCATCATCCAAAATTGAAGAAATAACATTGTGAAGCTTATGGTATGGTTTTACTTTGTGGGTCTTTGTGGTGCACATGTTGGCTTTCACTAAATAGCCTGCCCCAATCAGCACACGTGCTTTCACTATAAATCGGTCATCATTCTATGTGAGGGTCTCATTATGGCGGAACCCAATAATCAAGAACTTCTCCTTTTGCTGGGACATTTTTTAGTACCTACAAACAGTTGTAGCACAGTGTCCTTTACTTCTTGTTAGGTAATGGAGCTGTTTGGAAGGTAGCAGTTGACTTGGTTGGCACTCCTGACGATCAAGACAGATATAAACAGTTTAGCTTTACGCTGATCCAAGGCACCTTCCGCTGCAAACTCAAAGCGTTTGAAAGAAGCTGTGGATATTCCCATTTCTGTTCAAATGGAGGCAGCTTCTCAGTATTGACCTCCTTATCCCGCTCATAGATGTGACTTTTTGAGGCGTACTGAGGAATGGGTCAAGACCCATAAGCAGTTTATTGATGAGGAGCTGTTCCAGAGGAGGTTTGGATGTCTGCTGCTTCAGAGGTAGCATGGCCCTATGTGGTGGAAAGCACTGCCATCACTTGAGGGAATTGACGCTCTGATTTTACTCATATCTAGAGTTGCCCTCATGGGTGTAGTATCTCCTGCCCACGTCATATTCCTCGTCATATAGTTCTTTTTGAGCAGCCCCTTGTCATTTGTCCTCTTCCCAATGATAGGGCGGGAGGCACTGATCAACTTCCGCTCTGCGCAATGCAACCATTAATTAGTATTGTCTAAGCAATCATCAAATTGCTTCTTTGGCCATACCAGAATTTGCATTTGGCTAACCGTACTATCAAGCTAGTGCATAACAGCATTCCGCTCTTGAAGAAGTTCATCTTGTCTTTTGAGCACTGCATCTAAAGTGAGTCAGAGTTCCTTGTATTCAACTGGTGTAGTGATTCGTGAAGATTCCCCGGCAAAACAGGCCTAATGAGACATGGCTGGCAACAGGAGATTTTTATTTTTAGTGGTTAATCAAATGGGCCCCCTGTAGTGAGCACAACTGTTATAATTTTGGGTGATATTGTTGGGATATGTCATAAGTGTCACACAGGTTGAACTCACTGAACAACAGACAGATGATATGGAAATTGGTAGTCCTCCAAATACACTAAAAAATATAATAAAATAGGAGCAATTTTCCTGATGACACTTTTATTTATTCTAATAAATACAGCGACTCTTTGCTGTTCCGCTCTCACTGCACTATTAACAACCTCCCATTTCAATTGCCTCATCTAGCTTATATATTAGTGACTTTGTACGATGCTGTTCTCTTAGCTTAGAATATTCTATTCCTCTTATTACCAATGGGTTCAGGATGGTATTTTTCAATTCACTATTGCTTAGTTCAAGGCGATCTAAATTATATTCATCAAGTGTTGATATCACCTTATAGCCTTATCTGTAGGTAATCCAATGATAATCCGTTATATCCCAATATTGCCTCATTTCAAGGCGCCTGAAAACTCATAAGTAACATCCTAGTCGACAGATTCTCACCATTCTTCCATAGCTCTTCAGAGCTTATTGTCCGATAATATCAGAATCTTGACACTCTGGAAAGAATATCGCCAGTATACCACAACCAACTGATATATAATTATACGTTTATAAAGTGGACAAGAAAAATAAACTCCTTTTCATAATTAATTATATCCTCAGAAATTTATCAGATAGTTAGGATGATGTCATTCACAAAAAATTTTATACCTGAAGAATAAAGAGGTTTACAATATGAAGATAATGATGGTGTCGCTGACTTTAAATTTGGCCCCTTTTTTACCTTTGAGGGTGCAAGATAATTCATGATCAGCATATGATTGAGTAATTCATCTTATATGGACAATGACAAAGAAATGACCAAACAATAATCTGAATCCAATTACCTCAGATAAAAGTAATTGAACCTTCCATATGTTTATTACCTGAAAAGATAATCAACAAATATTGATGATTAAACAAAACATTAAAGCAAGGCACATCTGTGAAGCACCAACATATAAATAATGACGTGATCAGCATATTACTAAATTGTGAGAAGAAGATATAACCAGAAGTAATATCACAGTCAAGACATGGAAATGGGTATTGAGCAATGGGCTACTAAACATCCTGGTTCAAGGACGTCCACCATGAAACAAAGCTTGCAAAGAAAGCATTAACCCAAATAGATGCCTCCACCAATATGGAGATCAATAAGATACTGATAAAGGTCATGTAACCCCTAAAATATCGACGTACCCCACTCCCAATTTTCCATTGCCATTTATTTCATATCTTGACTTTATACAAGAAGTATAGAAGCTTTTATTTTACTCTGATAAAAAAGCCTTAACCACATAATTTTGAGTTTATCCTATGTTTTCCACTTGTATTAGGTTAAGTGTTTAGATATCCAGTAACCAATTTGGGATCTAAAAAAGAAGACAATCATAAGAAGAATTTCTTAATTGTATATAACTCCTAGGAAGAGGCTGGTCGAGGTTTCTGTTGAGTTTTGTTTTAGGCTAACGTAATAAAGATATGTCTAACAGTCAACAAGAGTACCTCAACAGGGCAATAAACAGTTTAATCCATATATTGATGCTACATATGGTAGCATTTTAAGAAAATCGACTCATTGAGTCACATCATGCGCTTACATAAGGTCGCCAGGTGTCTAATCTGTGTGAAACAGAACTCCTCCATAGCAAGCCAGCCACCCAAGTTAAGCGATCAAGTGCAACAAGCTGACTGTTGGTAATAAATATCCCACCAACCTTAATTCTCGCGCTCAACCCCCAACATTTTGCATGACTTAATTGAACTTTCATTACCTCTCCTGTAACTTGTTCTTGTCAAACAATCATCCTTCATGGAAATACTTGACCCCTTCATTAGCTTTTCAGTGGATTACTCACTAAGTCGCCCTATGCCCTAAAGGATAGGGTAGTATACTTAAGGGGGAGTGTCTGAAGTACCCTCCTCTTTCAGGGACCTCTTTATGGAGAAATATCATGAAATACCTCTTAAGGGATATCCAGGTGCCAGGAAGTGCATAGACTTGATAAAGTGATCCTACAACTGGCCTGGTCTCTCCCATGTGTCACAATCTGACCAATGTCAAATGTGACATTTACATTTTTATTGCATCTCGTCTTTAAACACTTATGTTTCTGGAGCCTGTAGAACTTTCATCATTTTTGTAATTCTGAACCATTTGGTTACGCCTGATAGTTTATCAGGTAGAAAGTTTTTCAATATGATGATAAGCAAGAAATTCTCTAACTCTAATGCATGTTTCCCCCTTTGCACTCACAATTTTAATGTTTTGTATTCGAGTTTCCCCAATTCTAAGAGAACCCCTTTAGGGGAGGATACCCCTTTGGTAGAATATGGACCCTCTACCACTGCATCCCAGAGTTTGATCCCAGTCAATGAACGTTGGGTAGGGTACAACTATAACTGTGTTGGAATTATTGCACCAATGCCCCAAACTGAGTTGGCAAATATCAAAGGCGGTCCATGGAGTTCCTGTCCTATCATACGCCGCTTGGAGGCTTTCTGGGTTTTATACTCCTTTCTAAATCATTTGAATTCCCTTAATCGGTGTGGTATTATCCCCAGGTTGGCCCACTTTGAATATATTTTAAGAGAACCCCCTTGTTAGATCGGTATAATCCCCTTTAGGTTGAGACCACCTAGTGCCAAAAAATATAATCCTTTGTCAGGATTTCATCCCAAACTGAAGGTTTAAAACCCTCTGAAGGCGGGATTCAAACCCAATTAATGATTGAATAATGATGCTGTCAGGGATCATCCATAAGAAAAATATATACTGTCACCCCACTTTGAAAAGGTGGCAAGATGCCGCAGAAACCAAAATGAGTAAAATTAGATATAGTTTTGGCTTAAACTAACATAATTCACCCTAAAGTAATGACACTTAATTCCCTTTAAACGTTGCTTCCAGGAAATAAACTATATCCCTTTTTTACCCTTGGTTGACGCTATCATTATAGCCAACTTTAAAATCAATCACTTTAAATGAGTTATACCCTTATATGTATATATGTTATTTAGTATTTATAAATATATTGCACCTGGGCCTTTGGAAGACCTGAACAAATTCAGGTATGGTTGGAATTAATCCCCTAGTCCCACCAAAACTTATTCGCCCTGCCAGTTTTTCTTGAGTCCTTAGCAAACTTTGATATTCTTAGTTAAGTTGTCCCCATCAGCCCCAAATTAATAACTGGGTAAAGTTCCAAGTTGAGCCCGCTGACTGATGACCACTTGATTTCATTGGATGATGGAGGAGAGATATAGATACACCATACAATCAAGCATCTTTATACCAACCATAATGTTATCAAGACATCTGACATGTTACTCTAAGAGCGATTTCATGAGTTGCATAATCCCAAGGAAAGCGAAATTTATATTTTAATTGAGGATTTGGAATACAAGTATTACCTTAAAACTGACATTCCAATGTCCATCCTACAATGATTTAATACCACTCTAGGTTGTTAAGAAGCAATATAAAGTATAAAGAATCTGGAATTGCTCAAACTTATCAACAATCTGATAAGAATTAATAGTACTATTGTAGCTATCAACATTAGCATTTAATCCTTTAAAGGCAAGGATAATGAGATTTATTAACTTCAGATAAAGATAAACAAAAACCCTGCGCACCAATGCCAAAGCAACACTTGTCCTGAGAAAATTAAAATCAAGTGGTTAATCCACTATGCTGGTCACTATCGCTTCCCAAAAGGTGTGTGAACTTGAGAAGAAGAACCTTGAGCAAGAGCTCAGAGAAACCCTGTTGAAGTGCGTTGCTAATCTCGAGTTAGCCATTAATATGGCCAAATAAAAGAGCAAAATGTCAATGAAAAGCTTGGCTTTAATGTAGACTCTATATTCCTTTGGCAAACTAATCTTAATCCAACTCCTGATGGGCAGGCAATGGGTCCTGGTGTAGCGAGAACTCCTTCTGAAGCAAATCCAGCTCAGCTGGCACCCACTGCATTCAACGATATACTTCATCCAATCCAACCTGAATCTGTTCCCTAACACCAGGCTCTGATCAAGGTGGTGTTCATACCGGAGCTGTGGGCAATGAAGCTGTTGCCAATGATGCTGCTCTGACCCCTGCTTCAGTACCAGCACCCACACCTATTACTCCTTCCACACAAGTAGCTGACCAAGGAGAAGCACAATGTACATCCGCCGCGGAAGAACATCATCTAATTCAACTAATTGGGCTGTAGATGATGCCTCTGAGATGGCCCAAATTTTTAGAGCAAAATTAGCAATATGGAATTTAGGTTTAATTCATGGTTGAGCCTCAAAACCTAGCCCATGATGAACCGCCATCTGAAGATAACTTGGGTACTGAGGATCCTCACTGTCTAGCCAATTTAGATATTAATTTTAGAATTCTAACTGGATTTAAAACTGTTATTAACACAAATTTACCAGCAACATCTGATGCTCAGCCTACTGAGACTTCTAATGCCCATCTCAACTCCAAAAATTTGAGAAGCACCATCACAAATGTTACCACCAGAATGGACTCTAATTGTCAGGACCTTAAAAGGTCACTTATAAACTGGGGATGAACCTTTAATAGTTGATGTTGCCCAGGGTAATGTGGTGAATCAAGTACATAACTGATTTTTATAGCCCTTCCCCCTATGTCAAGATCTAGAAGTGCCATTTTCAGGAATTTAACTTGAAGTGAAGTTTGATAACCTCTGATGGTAAAGTTTAAATACAATCCAAAGGATTGAATAATACCTCTGTAGGGTGATCATCCCTGAGCAAAGATAGTAAGCCACTCATTTTGAAAAGGTGGCAAGATGCCGCAGAACTCCCAAAGAGCAATTGGATAAAAATTTTGACTTGGAAGGTATCTTAATTTACCCCAAAATAATGGCACTTGATTCCCTTTAGACATTTCTCCCATGAAATAAACAAATCCCTTTTACTACCCTTGGTTAACGCTATCATTATGGCCAACCTTAAGGACAGTCATTGCCATTGAGTCATTCCTTGAATGTATATCTCTTTTCATATCTTTATATATCTTTACACCTGGGTCTTTGGAAGACTTGAAAAAATTGAAGGACAGTTGGAGCTTTTTCCATCTGCCCTGACAACCATCTTGAAATTTTGAATAGTTTTTTGGGCTGCATTACATGGCTCATTTTTACTCAAATAGACTTGTTTTTTATTCAAACCTTGAGTTTATGGGTTTATTGGCTTTGATAAGCCCTTTCCTGCATTAGGGACTGTAGCAGGCTTCTGCTTGTAACACCATAATTTCCTAAGATGGGTTTTCTTTTGTATAGCTTGTGATAGGGCCAATCTTATCTGGTATGGTAAGAAAGCTCACCTTCATCCATTTTTTAGGCTTCTGGCCCAAGGAACCCTGTATCCATGGATATGTTTGTAACTCCCTCCCTTAAAGGGTTTTAATGGCAATATGGTAGTGTTGATTAGTTCACCAATTTACACTGTTACTCATCTGTCGACATATATCATAACTGAGGGCACAACCAAGTTGTTTAATAAACATATCTTTTCCAAATTTGGGGTTTTCTCAGAAAAATCAGTAAGTGGGGTCCACAATTCAATGCATGGTTATAAGATATCCCTCCTCTACCATTTGATTTTAAGCCCTGCCGCTCCAAAGCATTCCACTATCAGTTAAGTGTCTAAATTGTGAGGTAAAATATGATTCTAAAACAACACCTTTGGTGCTATGTGATTGCAACCATTAACACCATGGTTTCAAGCCTCCCCTTACCCAATTTGACTATACAACTCCCTCTACTCTTCCACATGCTAATTACCCTTCCAAGCAATCTTATAATTATAGCCCAGCCTTCACAGTAGGTTCCTGAATTGAGCTCACAGTCCTCACCGCTTCCTGAGCTAGCCCCACACATCTTCAAAAGACAACTGCTTATCTAAAGTATTTCACTACATCAATCCTGACCTATAAGGGATTTTTTGACCAAAATGACGCCCTTTCATGATATCTAGGTGGTTCTCTGGCGATTATTGATGCTTTATGTCGGCTTATCTGTTCTCTGGACTATAAGCTAAGGTTGATATAGGACTCAAAGTTGTAAATCTAGTGAAATGGTCAATGAAGACAAAAAGATGGGGTAAATGGACTATTTTATCAAGTTAGAAGACTTATGTTATTATATGCAAGTGGACCTTGATGCCAAGAAGACCTCCATGGTTTCATACAATCAATATAATCCAAGTTCTTCCGGATTGATTGCCTAGTTGATGCCTTCATTGTTTTTCATCAACAATATCCCCATTACCGCATCAATTGGAGTTGCGCCTTTTGTGATTCAGGAAGCGGTTGTGCTAATCCAGAAGGCATCTCCATCAATTCCCATGCGCATGCTGCTTCCTTATCATGTTTCAATTGATACTTTTAGAGACAGGTTCTTATCAAAAGGACATGAGAGTCGACTTAAAGAGGCTCAATTTGAGAGCAGGGATCTCAACCCCTTTAAAAACTTCATCCCATCAATGCACCTTAAGATCCTGTCAGAGAGGAACATAGGGCTGTAGAAATTAGCCATGAATTAAGTTGGCCTCTTTACCTTGAGTGACGTTAATAATGAAGTATTTGGAATTCACCTTATGTATGACATGGTAGGATCCTGAAAAAAGAACGTCAAGCCTGTTATGGTGACCTCCAGATCAATGTTGATAGAAAAAGACTGGGTCACCTAACTGAAACGTCAGTAAAGAGGGTCAGCTAATATTGGAGAAGGATGTCTCATTTGCTGTAGTGGCAATAATTCCTAGAGTAGCAAGGGCTTGAAGACTGATAATTTCATCAGCTAAGTCCCTCATTGTTAAGTCAAAGTTTTCAGGAAAAGATTCCAGTAGGAGTTGCACACTACTTGGCATTCAAGGGGCACATCATATAGAGATCTGAAAGGGGGCATCTTAATTATGTGATGTTAACTTATCCAATAAGTTTTATGGCTTTGGCAGATAGTGGTTCCAGCGCATAAGATTGGAGGCGGCCATCTTCTGTAGTATTGAAACAAGAGTCCTGTTAGCGTGTTTTACTGCCCCTTTGGTTGAGGGATTATATGGGGTAATAAGATTTGGTTAGTCCCAAAAAGTAAATTTAGTTCTTGGACTACCTGTGATTTGAAGTTGAGCCCATTGTCTGAAAGTAGAGTTTGCAGGAGTATGTGCTGAGTGGAATTGGATCAAAATAAGGGCCAGGGCTGTAGCCTTCCTGGTGGTAGCTGGAACAGAAATTTTTTTCCATTTGGCGATATGGTCTACAGATAATAGGAATTACTTATGCTCATGTAAAAGGGTGAACAAAGGGCCCATTACATCAATGCTGAAAATATATAGATGGATTCAACGGAGCCACAACTGTATGTTGATACTTAGGGATACACCAATCTTGAGTATGACAAGTCAAACAGTCCTTTATTGTTTTTTTTGATGGTCTGGACCGTCCAATCCCAATAAAAGCGATCCTTTAACCACTCATAAGTCTTCTTCACTGCTCCATATCCCACAGTCAAATGGCCTTCAAGGATGACATCAGGTTGGAAAATAGGGTTTATGCAAGGGAACCATTTTTTGTTGACTTTCATATACAGCATTTCTTCTATAATCTGAATATCTTGGGTCATTTTCTGTAGCGCAGTTTATCTTGGGAGTTTCTAAATCCTATTGTTTAGACAGCCAAATATCATATTTTGGTCCTCTTCAGGGATTGAGATGGCCAGCACCAGCATCCATGAAAGCATGTTAGCATTTTGATGGATCACTCCTGCACAATGGACAAAGGTAAAATCATAATTTTATAGTCCTAATGCCCACCTCGCTAATTGGCCATCTGGGTCCTTATGTGTTGTAACTATTGGAGAAGGCATGGTCTGTGATAATGGTGAGATGAACTCCATATAGGTATAGCTGAAATAAAATTTTGATTGCCAGAAAACAGCCAGAAACTAGCATTTTGCAACATTATAATTTCGTTTTCCCTTATTCATGATCTTATTAAAGTAAGCGGCTATATAGTCTACTTGTCTTCATTATGTTGAGCTAAAATAGCATCAACTATTACATTAATAGAATTGGTGAATAGTAAGGATGGCCGGCCAAAGTGTGGATAAACTAAAATGGGTTTAGTACAAAGGGAAGTCCTCAACGTATTAAAAAACCTTTCCTTGTTCAGGCCGTTACTTGAAAGGGACATTCTTCTGTAGTAGATAAAAAAGGGGTCCGGCTAGATTAGCAAACCAAGGAATAAACTGATAATATAATAGTCACCATGAATAGGAATACTTGAATATCCCTGAGGCTTTGGGACGCGACATCTTCTTAATGGCAGTGACTTTATCTAGGATTGCTGAATTCCCCGCTTTAAACCCTTTTGTCCAAGGGATTCAACTTTAGAACAAAATAAAGAGCACTTTGAATGCTTGAGCTCTATGGATAACTTTTTAAGATGAATGAAGACTTCCTGGAGGTGTTTATGTGACCAGTAAAGGTTTATCAAGAATATAGCAATATCATCGAGATATGTAAGAACACAGGATAGCTTAAAATTACCAGGATCCCATCCATGGAGCATTAGGATGTGGCAGGCGCGTTGCAGATGCCCTGGTGCATCATGGTTATCTCAAATAGTCCTTCCTTAACTATTAACATGCACTTAGATCTATATTCAGGTTCTTCTCCACTTGCCAGTATGCACTAGCAAGATTCATAACAATATATTGGTGCCCAGGAAGCAAGTAAAGAAGCTATAATCTGGAGCAGAGGGTAACTGTACATTTTTTAATTGAGTTAAGACTTCAATAGTCCATCACTACGTGATAACTACCAGCATTTTTTTCAATTATCAGGGGATGGGAGACCCAAGGGCTATGATAAGGCGCTAATAACCCAGCTTCACGTATCTGCTAAAGTTCAGCAGCACCTGAGCTTCTTTGAGCTACTCTTTCAGTAGGGAGAGGATTGGACGATTTGAGCGTCTTCAGTCTCAACATGATGTGAAACGCCATTCATTTTATAAAATCATAGGTTGAGGTTGATAAAAGTTCAGAGTAATCTTATAATGATTTTTCAACACAGCTCTGTTGTTCACTGGTAAGCTCTCTCCCAATAGAGGTATTGACTAGAGCTACTGATTGAGCAATTCTAGCCCAAAATCCCTTAGACTTCCAAAGCTACGTATGCCATCATTAGCTTCAACAGGAAGTAGGTAAACTTAGGCGTGTGGAATATTGAGTCACACTTTTTTAGGTTATTAAGAATTGTTTGCCAGCAATACCAATATGGATCCAGCATAAGTGAGATCTATAATTCTTGAGCAGGTTGAAATTTTCTTGAATGAGGGGCTATCTACGCCTCATATTTTAGTAGATCCCTGAGGGAATATTAGTATGTACCCAAGTCTCAACGTTGACCTGGGACTTTAGCAGTAAATCAGTCAGCCTTGGCAAATAGATAGGCATGCCCTCTTGGCTGTCTACTACAAAAGGAGTAACTATACTTGAGAGTTCCTCACGTGGTATTCAATTCTATTAATCTGACTTTCACTTTACAATAGGAAGTCCCAAGATTTGGCTTTGACTTGACATCATGGGAGGTCTCAAAACCATATGGTACTCTATGTCTTAAGATCAATAAAAAAACCTTCGTCACAGTGCATGACAGAAGAATATCTACAGAGAAATTGGGTTCAGAAGAGGAGGTCATAACTAGTTTATCTAATGTAATTGCTGAATTATCTAATGACAATTTGTAAAACAAATAAGTAGCAAGGGCTAGACCCAGTTGAACAAGTACATTGCCATCAAGATGTGCTATATCTCATGTATTGAGTTAAGTCAGGAGCTATCTTGATGCATTTCATTAGTTTAGATGAAATGACATTAGTGGGGGAACCACTGTTGACAATGACATGGACAAAATCCTTTGATTTCAAACAGTGACTTGTGTGACTAAAATCCAGAATTGACGGGGCAGAGTAAAAAACATAGGGGATTCATTAGAAGAAGAATAATCATTATCAGGTTTTTATTATCAGTTGGTACCAATTCATCTTCCCCAGGAATGACAACATCAGGCTCATTAGAGGTTGATAAAGGTTTTTGAGGCAGTACAGGGATGTCATCATGAAGCTCCCTGTCCTTCATGCTGACTGTCCTTTTCCCGCCTCCTCAGCAAGTCTCTTCCAGCAATTCTTGGCGCTATGACGGAATCTTTTACAGTAAGTGTACTGAGGTTTTGGATTCTTCTGGTTCTCAACAACGTGGACTCAATAGTAGGTGGGAGAGGTAGACGCAGAGATTTTGGAACTCAAGCTAGAAGCCGAAATTTTTAAGAGCTTCCTTAATTTCTTGAATGTGGGTGAAGTTACTTTTCTGGCCAATCATATATAGTTAGACTCTTGATAATACCTTTAATGCAGAGATAAAAGCGGTGATGGCGCATTTATTGTAATATGGTTAGTGGTAACCAAGGGTTGTGCTTGGGCATAGTATTGGCTGGTTAAATTCAAAATATTTCTCCTTTGTTTAAAAGAATGGCATAAACGCATTCTCTTGATTGGCCAAGGTCTGGTTGCATTTTTACTCCTAATTTAGGGCGGTAAGGACTTTTTTCCAAGTGTAAACTTCCTTTAAATGATGAGTTATTAAATTCATGGTCTGTGCTATTCAGAAATGAGTAAATGTGCTTTACCTTCTAATGGTTAGTGGCCTCCTCCATAAAACTCTCATAATCATACAGAAAAGAGGTGATAATTTTCTTTCCTGGAGTAGATCTTTTTCTTAAACTAGGCTTAAAGTTAATCACTATAATATTGGAAAGAGTATCAATGGCAGGGACTGAAACAGGCTCAGAAAGATCAGTTTCCACATAGTATCGATAAGCCTGTTTGTCCAATTGCCATATCAATCCTTCTAGGTCCTCTTGAACTTAATCACAGTTGCAGTTTAGAGCTAACGAGGCCTTTTGGTCAACTTGCTCTTTCACATCTTAAATTTTGGTACACTGGATGAGTAGATGACTTTCACAGTCACTTAATAAGGTTTCTAAACTTTGGTAGGTATGCTCAAGTTGAGAGATATGGCTATTAGTGAGTTTGATGAATGTGATAAAATTATCATTCTTATCTGACAGAACATTTTATTAAACTCTGGGATATATGGGAACCCATCTAAGTAGAGCTTGCATCCTTGGGCTACATTTCTTAATTGATCTCATCAGCTGTGAATGCCATCAGGACGTCTATTTCCAGGAATCATTAAGATCGTCAGGAGTTAATACCAAAGAATTGGATAGCCCTTGGGGTCCATGGAGACCTTCCAGTCAACTTTTCCCTGTTGCGATTGGTCTGACCAACCATTCAATTATTTTATTATTATTCTTGATGAAGATTCAAATGTCTCAGGCCTTGCTGATGAGGTTAGTACGAAGAATTAAGCTACAACAGATTGGCTTGACGCTGCTTTCTATCTAATTAAATTAATACAGATTACTTTGCCAACACTCCTATGTTTTATATGTAGCTAATAACCAATAAGATTAATTAATATCGATCTACTCTGGGAAACAACAAGTGTAGCGACTAAGGATTGTATCCTTACCATCCCACTGGCAATATCCTTAACTCACTGACTATCAATTTATGAGGCTTTCTGGCATTGTAAATTGACTTGCTATTTTATTATATTTTCTCCCTTACACCGCCGGCATAAAACAATTGTCAAGGGGTTTTCCCCAGAAATCCAAGCCAATGATGTCTTTCATTTTCCAGAATATTTATGTGCTTCTTGGTAATCTACTATGTAGTTTATTAGGTGGGAATGGAAATTAAGGGGATCTTTTCTTTCAACTAGCTAGTTTTAGCTATTAGATATAAAACATCTGATAATAAAATCTTCACTATTTTATTATATGGCTACTGTCTTCAAACAGTTTCCTTATTTTAGAATATAGAAAAAGTACCAACCAGTGCAGTTGTATATCAATGCCTTAACACCAATTACAAAGTTTGGTGCCCATTACAATGGCCACTTTTGGTACCCTGTCCACTATTAAAAAAAACCTCTTCAAAAAAATTTCTAGTGACAACTGTCAGGGAACCCCGCCTTATATTTCATATGATGTTCCCAATTATGGAGAGGGTATTTCAAGTTCTAGAATTGCAGTCCAATTGGCCAAAGCGTTATTTCTAAAAGAACCAGTGGAAGAAGCAGTACCCATTACTACCAAAATCTACTAGGAGTTAAAAAATATTTGCTGCCTGGTACAATCTCAGGTCCAGGAAATAAGAGATTTAAATTCTCAATTAAGTTGGTCTATCCAGAAGCAGTACAAGTCTTATAAAATTTTGGTGGTGGAATGGCAACACTTTAATATTATAGTAAAGCATTTCCGCCAAGATCTTAATTTTGCCACTTGTAAGTGTATACAAGCGCATACCCAAGCTGATTTGTCAGATTCTAATTCTGACGATGTTAGAGAGGATGTTTTGGACGTTGTGTCTAATGTATTGACTGCTGTACCCTTATTGGCTGCTACTGAGAGTCCAGACAAGGCAGCCGCCACTTCCACAAACGCTGGCCCTCAAGTTACTCTAGCGTCCTCTGCTTAAGTTAAACCAGTCAACTTGCCCAAGTTTTATAGGCATGGAAACATCCACACATTTGTACACTTATTTGGAATAACTATGGGAAACGCCAATGACCACAGTAAATTAGCCACCATGATGAATTTAATGTATCTCTAAAGCCAAGAGTTTATCTCCAAAAATAACTGAAGTCAGCATGTCTTACATCAATGTTAAAAACATTATTAATGACGAGTTTGGTGGAGCGTAATGGATGATAGGACTTAAAACTGCCTCCTATCAATTATCTTTTAAGCTGGCGAGGAAGTGTTAGCCTTTGTAGATCAATTTTATTATAAAGCTCAAGCATTATGTGGGGCACAAGTCCTGAGTCATTAATATCTCGCATTGCTTTGCGCCACACCTGTGGGCCTCATATCAAATTGTATTGGGCATGTTACCCGTTCTAGATCTCAGCACTACCATATCTAAGATGGTAAATTACCTCTGGTGCTTCCCCTTACTTTTGGCGCTCCTGATACCAAGTCCTCCAAGAAAGAGTCAAGTATTCACTTACTGACCATGACCACTGACAAGTATTTGGGAAAAGCTCTGGAAGAGTAGAGATGATATATTCTGCATTCTCCAAAAGTTAAAAAATCTCAATAAAGATTTAAATATAATGGAATGCTGTCTCATTGGGGAGCCATCCCCTATGAATATATCCATCAAAATTGATATAGCTCCGCGGCCCCAGATGAACAATGAGCTACCTGATTACTTAAGTCAAGCGTATACCCTTAATATTCGCACGCTCACTGGCCCAGATAAACACACTGTGGGTCCATATTTTGATATTAATGTGTACATCTTACCATTTTGGGCCATAGTGGACAGCAGAGCACCTATCAAAATAATATCAACTAAACTAATGAAAAAGTTGGAGACTGAACCCAATAATGTTCATTGTAAAAAATATGGCCCATGGGACCTAATGCCACAACTTCACTTGGAGCATATAGATCCTTGCTAAGTTTTAGTACTAGAATTTGGTTTGCTCCTGCTATTGTTTTACCACTTGACTATTATAAAGCAGCTTATTATTGCCACTTTTATGAGAAAGCATGGGCTGAAAGCTAACTTTGAAGATAATACTGTGGAAGTAGGCGGATTACGTGTCTTCCTGTATTATACTTAGGATTCCACTTATGAGGAACTTAGCCTGGTGGGCACAGTTACTGAGCGTTCAATCAAACCCACTGAAATTGAGATGCCAACGCCAAATGAAGAGATGGTGGATCTTTTCAAATTGAATTGTGGACGAAGCAACAACGTGCATACAATGTGTACACAGCTTTTAAAGGTATCAGAAGTTGAATTTATTGGCCAGCTTGATATTGACTCTCAACCTTTTTTCTTGTAAACAAAGGGTCTTGTGAGGGAATTATCCCATTAGCTTTCAGAAAGGCAGCCAACATACTCTAAATCTACCTCAGTAGATTTTGAAGTCTAATATACTTTACTCCACGCTAACAAAAGTGCACTATAAAACCAGGCCGTCAGGACCTCATAGGAACTAGTATCACTCTAAAACTTCATGAAGGATTGTATGGTAAATCCTTCTCCTCAATCATCTGATATAAAAAGGATCCTGCTGTCGCCTCTGGTGCCATCTATCCTTACCAAAAAGAAATAAGGTGTCTTTGGAAAACACCTACTCTTACTAAGTGCATATACAAAAGCATTAAATATTTGCTTATGCTTATATGCTGCCTGGCCTCATGGACTCCTCTCCTTGGTTACCATTAAACCCCATTGCATTCTTGGAATGGTTTTTTGGTCAAGTGGGGAGATTTGCAATTGGTCTGACCAACCATTCAATAATTTTATTTTCCATTCTAGATGAAGAAAAATGTTTCAGGTCTTGATGCTGAGTTTAATCTGTTGAATTAGGCTAAGCCAGATTGCCTCAATGCCACTTTCTATCCAAATTAAGTTACAGCGGATTACTTTGCCCAAACGCCTATGTATTTAATGTAGCTAATAACTAATATGACTAATTACTATCAATCTACTCTGCTCCACAACAAGAGTTTTAACTGAGAATAGAATCCATACCACCCCACTGGTAAATATCCCTAAACTCACTGAATTTCAAGTTATGAGGTTTCTGACATTATAAATCACTTGCCTTTTTTTATTACTATAGTTTCTCCCTTATATCGATGGCATAGAGCAATTGTCAAGGTGTTTTCCCCAGAAATTCAAGCCAATGATGTCTACCATTTTCAAGAATAATTATGCGCTACTTGGTAATCTAATGTGTAATTTAATATGATAAAATGAAAATTAAAGGGATCTTTCTTTCTTCTAGCTAGTTTTAGCTATTAGATAAAAACATTTGATGATAAAAATATTCACTTTTTTGTAGGGCTACTGTCTTCATGAAGTCCCTTTGTTTTAGTATATATAAACAACTTCAGCCTGTGCAGTTGTATATTGATGCCTAAGCGCCAATTATGCCAGACCCTTAGGCCCTTAATTCCAGGGACTTTATTGAAGGGGTTAACTCCTGTTAACATTGCTGGAGTAACTGGATATGGACCTCAATCTAATTAAACGTTGTCTCCAGATGGACTTGAGTAGTTGTACTATCAGACAATTCAAGTATGATATTGGAAGAAGAGCATTTTGACTAAAATGACAATAAGATCTGCCAAAAGATCCTTGCTGATTTGCGGTGAAACCCATCAATTGGGGCAATACTTATATTAATAGTAATAAGACTCAGCCAAATAGCTCTAGTTTAGGTAACCAGAATATTACAAATCATCAGCAGAATCAAGGGAGCTCTTTTGAGGTCCCTCCCCGCCTTACCACTAATCTAGTTCAAGCCACACCATGGAGACCTTCCCCTTTTATAGGGTTAGAAGGGGTCCCAAAAGGTGCATATATTTTCTCACACAGTGATTGGCTCAAGTACATTAGGACATTACCTCATGGACTTGTCCTACCCACTCTTGACCCTCCATCAGCCCTTAGAATAAAGCGAGGCAAGATTTGGAAGCTACAATAGGCCAAATGGCCATATTTTCTTATTTGGTTTAAACCTGATACCAAATTTGATGCAAATTGCACTTTAATCCTGAGGTGAGTTTTATTACTAATCAGTGACATCATAAGTGGGTTCGTCTTCTACCCAACCAATATCACAAATAAAACAAATAAACTTAAATCCTTGTTTTTTAGTATATATAATTTATTCCATTTTTTTACTTTGGTGGTACTAAAATCCTACGTTTTTACTATAGCAGTTAAGAGTTTTATATCCTGTTTCTGCTGAATTGTCAAATCCTGTACAAACTTGCACTAATGAGCATCAACCCACGCCAGGATTTCAACAAGTGGTGCTCACTACAGGGGAGCCTTTACTTCACAAAAAAACTTATTAAAAATGGAGCTTGGTGGGGAAACTACCCCCATAACCTCCCCTCTTCAACTGAGACTAAGGTCACTGCATTAGAACTACAGCTAGATAGTTCCTTGTCCCGACTTAAAAAGCTTTAGCTGCACCCCTCTAAAGGCCTTTATGGAGCCACTCCCACCATTTACAAATCTCCTTTCAGAAACAAGTGTATCCTGGGCGAGGTCAGTATTGCATCCTTCCTATTTGTATATGAATCTGTGATGAAAGGAGCAACTTACCAGCAAAAAGACAACAATATTTTCCCCTGTTTAAGTTGTATGGCTCAAGAGATAATGGTTCCCACTATGGCCAATATGAGCAACTGGTCAGAGGCAAAACAAGCGCTCATTGACGAAATTGGCTCCCTACAGAGTTTACAAAGGCAAAAATAGGCCTTTATGTGCCTTAGCCTGCAAGAGGGAAAATTGATCTCCTCTTTTGTTGAGCAATTCTATAGTAAAGCTCAACTTCTGTTTCTTGCCAAACCGCTACCTCTAGATGATGCCATTGCTGCTATCATGGTTGCCTTGGCGTCTCACCCCCATTTAGCAATGCATATCTCTGCAGTTAAGCGCAACTTTCAAACAGTACGTGATATTAAAGAGGATCTGCTAGAAGTGGCTGACTTTTATAAATTTGATCTTATGCAAAAAGCTACAAGGAGAGAATCTACCTTAACCCCTCCAGCCACTTCAATGACTATCTCCCTCTGGAACGCTGTTTCGCAAAGTTGGAGCAACATGATGATCCTCCATCATGTGAGGATAGCCCAAAAATTATAGCTGTGATGGGGCAGTGCTCCCATTCGTCTTCAGCTCAAGAAGCTCAGTTGGGGGAAAGCAGTCGTTCCTTTGCCTTGCCCATATTTTTCTTCAGAGAGGCCTTCCCAAGTAGTTTCAAAGTCTGCTCTTCAGCATAAACCCATTTCTCAGGTGTCAATCATCCCCACTAACAATGAGTTAAATGACCAGGTCCCAAAGGCTAAACTGCCTGTTTCACAAAAGCGCTTTGCCCCTGATTGACCCACAGCTGGTGTAGTTAAAGCATCCACATCCACGACGCTATCCCCTTAACCTCTCCTCCAGCTACCTCTAGTCTGAAACCTGTCTCCATGAGGCAGCAAAAACCTCCTACTTTGAAGGTCGAAAATTGAGCTGTGGTAATTTCAACACCTCCCCCAAAACTTAATAATGTGGAGGAACAACCCCAGAACCTATCCTGCTATAAGGGAAGCCCTGAACCTACCTTACCCCCTGCGGGCTCCCTAACATGCATTGATAATCCCTCTGATAATGAATCTGGAGGGGGTGATGAAGATGTAGGTCATTATGTTCTAGGAGCCCCAGGTGAAGTGGAGGTACCCGACCAATTAAACATGAAAAGAGTGGATCTGGCTAGGATACCCCCAAACATATCTTTGTTAGGTGAGAGGCTTGGAGGTTATTGATACCGCCAGTGATGCTGACCATCTTATTGCCACAATGATCCAATCCACTCAGAATGTGTATACACTGCAGTCAATCTAATAAATTCCCTGAAAGCTGCCAAACGCCTTGCTTCTACTCTTCATTAAAGGAGGTCCTTGCTCTTCCTCCCAACTTGGGTGGAACTTTAACTAAAGTGGAGGTCGTTATTAATGGAGTGCAGGTTAGGGCTATTCTTGACACTGGGTCACCTGTGAATGTTGTGTCATCAAAAACTTATGAAAAAACTAAGTTGGCCATTGACCTCGACTATACTCAAGAGTTTGGAACCTTAGGGACAAACAACACTCGCGCCAATGAAGCCTACTCTTTTCTGCCCATTTATTTTGGGAAGCTCATCTTATCAGCTCCAGCGGTGGCCTTGGCCAACAATACCTATAATCTACTCATTGGTACCAGTTTATGCTCAAATATGAATGTATTAGCTTGAAGCAGGCTATCTCTCCTTGCTTAACACGAGGTTCCTCTGATTCTGACAAATGATGAGCTTAACAAAAAAGATTATGCTTGCACAATTGAGTTCCCTCTTCCGCCTTTTTTAGCATTAGTGGTGTCCTACTAAAAAGGGGGATCCACTTTGCATCAAACCCCTCTTCCGCCTTATCTTTACAATACACCATGGCAGGACGGATACAAAAATGTTGCTTCAATCAGTTGATGCCCTCAAGTTATCCCTTTCTTTGCTTCTGAAGAGGTATTAAAAAAGCGCGTGAACAACGAATAATTGACCCTAAGATTCCCTTACAAATCCCCTGCAACTTCTTATTGCACCTAATTAGCATTGACGGAGTTAGTTTTTTGGAGCCCAGGGTTTTGATGAGCGTGCTAGACCCTGCCTATCAACGACCTATCAACCTTATTCTAGGGAATCTCACCAAGAAGGATATGGTTGTAAAAAATCATAAAGAGATCAGAATTAGCATGCTGATTCCTCTTGAAGAAATAAAACAAATTCACTGTATTGGATCTATGGCTGATATGGGCTTACCCACAGACCAATCACTTTGCACTCTTCCTGCTTTTCATATTTCTGAAGAACTAACCCCCGCTGAGCTTGACAAGGTCCACATCTTACTGGAGTCCTATATCGACATCTTCTCTACCTCTGACAATTACTATGGGCACATGAAAGGTTGGATTAATACCATTGACGTTGGTGATGCTCATCCTATCTGCTCCAAAACCTACAAGTCAAAAGTTGAGGAGTTACAGATGCGGATGGAGCTGAAAAAGCTGCTGGATGCTGGGTTGCTGGTGCCGTCCCAAAGCCCTTGGTTGTCCCCACTCCTATTGATAAAGAAAAAAATGGGGGTCATTGGGTAGTTATGGACTACCGCAAACTTTTCAACCTCACAAAGAAGGAAAGTTACCCTATACCCCACATTGATGACGATCCAGACTAAATCTCTGGGTCTAAATTCTTCTCTGCTATGGACTTAGCTAGCGGATAATAGCAGAAGGACCTTTCTCCTCAATATCAAGAGAATGCGCATTATCTGTAGTGAAGATTTGTTTCAACCCACTTGGCTACCTCATAGATTGTGTAATGCATCTGCTACTTTTCAGCGGGTAATGGAGCACATTCTCCATGACCTTAAGCTGAGCTGTGTGATTGTCTACCTCGATGACATCACAGTCTTTCCCAAGACGTTCAACGAGCATCTCATGCATCTAAAGGAGGTTTTAACGCTTTCAGGCATCCAACATAAAGCTGAAGCTCTCTCAATGTACTTTATTCCAAAAGAATTTTGATTTCATTGAGCACGCCATCTTACATGATGGTATACAACCTTTACAAGCTAAAGTCAAAGCAATATCCAAGATGCCCATGCCCAAAACCCTTCATGACATCCAGATATTCTTGGGCATGATGTGGTATTACCATCAGTTCATCCTCAAGTTCGCCCAGCTTAGTGAGCCTCTCATATGTCTCTTGGCTAAGAACACCCCCTTCTATTGGGGTGCTGAACATAAGGCCGCATTTGAGACCCTGAAGGCACTATTGCAAAAAAGGCCAATACTACGCCATCCTGACTATGGAAAGCCTTTCATGTTGTTCATGGATGCCTCTGACTACGCTGTTGGAGCTATCTTGGCACAGTTGGATGAAAATGGAGTCAACCATCCTGTGTCTTATTTCAGTAAGATGCCTTAAAAAGCTGAGCGCAACTACAGTGTCACTGAAAGGAGTGCTTTGCTGTCTTGCTTGATGTCAAATACTATTGCCCTTTTTTATATGGGACTTCCTCTAAAGTGATTACTGACCACAATCCTTGAAGTGGCTACAAAATATGAAGGACCCCACTGGGCGGTTGGCTCAGTGGGCATTAAAGCTCCAGCACTACAATATGACCATTGAGCATCAAACTGGAACGTGTCATATGAACGTTGATGGGTTGACACGGCTGCCTGTCCTAAACCTTGATGATAGCAAATCAGAGAGGATGCATGACCTCCTCATGACTTCTGAGGCGTGGGCTGATGAAGATGAGTCAATACAAAAGATGCTAGCATGGCACTCCCACAACGCCAAGGTGGAAAGTTGGAAGTGACTAAAAGAAAGTAGGAGTATACTGGTTGCCCTATCTTCAGCCATCTGATTGAGTACCCATGATCATGGGGTCTCACACTATCATGGGCCATTGCAGAGTCCAAAAACCTATTAGTGGGTTAAAGAGCGGTATTACTGGAAGGCACCATGGAGATCATAGCTGAAGTCCTGGATGCTTGTCTGACCTGCAAAAAACAATCCAGCTTCAAGACCCGTTATCAGTATCAACCTACGACGCCCCAATAACCCTTCCACACCATAAGTTTAGATGTGGTAACTCCTCTCCCTCAGACTACTGGGGCAATCGATATATCTTGGTTGGAATAGATCATTTTACTAAATGGGTTGAAAATGTGGCTCTCCCCGCTCAGACTGCAAAAGCCACGGCTACTTTCTTGTATCAATATATCTTCACGTGGAATGGTTGCCCCTAGGTCTTCCTTTGTGACAAGGAAAAACTTCACTTCCAGAGTGGTAAAGCTTCTTGCCACCTCCATGGGGACACAACAACTTTTCTTGGCCCCCTATAATCCATCCACCAATGGTGCCAAAGAAAGTGTTAATGAAGCCCTGGTCTCTATATTCCAGAAAATGGCCAGTTTAGACCCTCTCCACAGGGACCTCTACTTACCCGCATGCTCATGGCCTATCATAATAGTTACCACTGTATCCTTAAAATGACCCCTTTTCATGTGTTATATGGGCGAGAACTGGGGGTGGCATATTCTTTTGCCAAAGCTATCTTCTCTTAAAGGACTGATCCTGAATAAGCCATGAAAAAATTGACCCAGCACAGTATCCAATTACAGTATGATGTTATGACTAACTTGTCAAAGACTTTTACTAAAGAAGGTCAAAATTTCAATAAGAGCTGGGCCCCTCTTTCATCCTTCCAAGTATCCAAGTTGGTACTGTATTGCCACAATTGGATCACTCCTAGGAGTGAGAAGATTGGGGATATCTGGGAGGGACCATTTGTAGTCACATATAAGCGAGGGGATGAATCCTATATCAAATCCCTTGCTTCTGGAGTCACCATTAACTGGGTCCATGGCCAGTTTTTTACTCCTTTATTCCCCCTAACACTTGTGAATGGGGCAATGTTGGACAATTACAAGTCCATTATTGGGAGAGGAGCGTTTTAGACAAAAATGTCAATAAAATCGGCTAAAAGACCCTGGCTGATTTAAGGTAAATCCTTTGGATTGGGGCAATACTTTTATCAATAACAATACTTGGCCAAATAGCCAAAGTTTAGGTAGCTGGAAAATTTTAAATCATCAGCAGAATCAAGGGAGCTCTTTTGAGGTCCCTCCCCGCCTTACCACTAATCTAGTTCAAGCCACACCATGGAGACCTTCCCATTTTATAGGGTTGGAAGGGGTCCCAAAAGGTGCATATATTTTCTCACACAGTGATTGGCTCAAATACATTAAAACATTACCTCATGGACTTGTCTTACCCACTCTTGACCCTCCATCAGCCCTTATAATAAAGCGAGGCATGATTTAAGAGCTATAATAGACCAAATGATCATATATCCTTAATTGGTTTAAACCTAATACCAAATTAGATGCACATTGCACATCAAACCTTAGGTGAGTTTAATTACTAAGCAGTAACACCATAAGTGGGTTCGTTTTCTACCCAACCAATATCACAAATAAAACATATATATTTTGAATCCCTGTTTTCTTAGTATATATAATTTATCACATTTTTATTCCTTTGGTGGTACTAAAATCCCCTGTTTTTACTATAGCAGTTAAGATTTATCACTCTTGTTTCTGCTGAATCGTCAAATCCTGTGTAAACTAGCACCAACGAGAATTAACCCCCGCCAGGATTTTGACATGTACATCTTGACAAAGCTGATCCTCAAGATAACCCAAGCTTCCACTATCTAAAACAGAAAAATGTTTGTGAGCTTCATTAAATATTATCAATTATCTATAATGGCTTCTCAGTTGTCACGAATATAGGAGGAGGCTTTATAAAAATTGATAATATTTAATTTTATGTTTTTTGTGGTTCCTAATTTTTGAGCAACTCCATGATGATGTAAATCAACTATTTGTAGGTTGTTGTGTATAGCCATATGGAAAAAATCTTTGGAGATAGCATTCAGTTCTAAAAGCCAGTTCTCAAAAGAGCAAAAGAACTGAGGTATAGAAATCTCGCATTGTGGAAGGCACAGAGGAGGCTCATTAATAACTAGAGAAGCTTCTCAAAGAGTAGATGCCTTCCAGTAATTGCTAAATAATTTTTTTGATAACCTTATATTGTAGTTGATATTGATCTTGATTAATGTAGAGCAGAGAGAATTGAAAGGTGGCCTATAATTCTAAGCTTTCAGGCTGTAGAAGAGATACTTTGTACTAAGAAGTATGTGAACTATCAATTTAAGCTTATTAACCAGTCAGAGGATTGCCCTTCTTGATTGCTATTATTCTCCATTTTCCGTGATAGACGTTTTTATTGTATAGATCAAAGGGCACCTATAGTGAGCATCACTTATGTCAGCTTATCAGTTCTCTAGACTGTAAACCAAGGTTTAAATTTAGACTTAAAGCTGTAAAAACTAGCTGAGAGATTGATGAAGATGAAAAGTTGGTGTAAATGGACTAGTTTATTAAGTTAGAAGGATTCAATATTATAGGGGCTAGTGGGGACACAATGTCAAGAAGACCACCAAGGTTGTGTATAATAAGGATCGTTCAAATCCTTTCAGATTGATTGCCTAGTTGATGCCCTCATTTTTCTTCATTGACAATGTCCTAGTGACTGCATTGAACAGAGTTGAACCTTTTGTAATTTGGAAGGTGGAGGTGCTAATCCAGAAGGCGTCTCCATTAGCACCTGCGCGCATGATGTTTCCTGATTGGATTTCCATTGATGCCTTCAGTGATATTTTCTATTTAAAAGTTCTTAAGTTTACCTTATCCAGAAAACTTGGGATCAGGGATCCTGACTCAGTATATATCTTAAATCTCAACACCTGCATTCTAATACTAGACATTCCTCTAAGGAGATTATCATGAAAGCAGGTTTGCCTTTTCCCCATTGAGGGGGTGCTCTTCTATGGAGCCTGACACATTCAGCTGTTAGAACATTGGAAAGTTCACCCAGTTTAAGTAAATCCCTCACCTTTCCCCCTATGAGAGGACCATATCATATTCCCTAAACCTGTCCATGTGAATGATGACATAGAAGAGGAGAAGAATGGATTTCTATCATCATGGAAGTCTTGGCGTGGAATCCAGTACCTTCTCACACTAAAGTTACACCATGAATACAAAAATACTGGGTGAGCTCTAAGGACTGCACAAATTGAAAGGACCTCTTAAATGAGTTTCATATCAGACCCAATGGCACCTCACCCTCTCAGAAAATCTAGACTATACTTGCAATAAAGATACCAGCAGCCTATAAGAACTATGACTTGGCCTCCTCCCCACAAAAGAGCTGATTTTTTCCAATAGAGAAGAGTAATGTAAACCTTGAAGAAGTTTCAAGAATACTGGACCATGTGGGTTTCATTTTTTAAAAGAAAGAGAGCTGTCAGCCTCTCACCACCCCCTTTAAGATGGCGGGGATTTCACCCACACAGTGGACAAGTGCTGGAGTTGCACCCTCTCCATTTGTGGGTCAAGGTTGCATGCTAAATTCCAACCATGCTCTTTAGTTTAACTTACCTCAAGAAGATCTCATGTGTGCCAAAAGAAACTTTGGCTGCAGTAGCAGTTGAATGGGATTCCAACCACTCGCTCCTCATGCCCAGACAGCACAAAAGCCTCAATTACTGAGATATCTCTCACCAACAGACTGTATTCTTCCCCTGTGCCCTCAACCCACAAAAATGGCACCAATACTGATTTGGCTTCTGGACCTAATATTGATAGTGGTCTCTCAAAATGACAGCCATTTTCAGCGTCATCATCAATATGAATCACTCCCAACAACAGACTGTGGCCAATAAGATTAACTAGCTGCAGTTGGGGTTGCCCTAATTCACTTCTGTTCTCATTCTCGTTCCAATTTTCTCTTTTTGGCTCATTCACACTCAAAAAACTAAATACAAGACTTGGATATGATCCATTTAAATTTTGATTCCGTTCATATATAGAAATCTATATTAAAAATTATTTCTAGCTTTACCCACTGAGAAGCAAAGCTAAAATAGAATAGATATCATCCTATTTCACCGCTCTAAATTTTACAAAAAGGGTCTGCTGACCAGGTGATTCAGCGCTGGTTGATTTTATAAAGCTGACCTAAAAATAAACTATAATCTGCACCTTCAGCTAGAATAAGATATTGGATACCATGTACTCTGGTTATTGCATAATAGAACTCAGCTTGGACTGAGATGTATAATTACAAAAATATCCACTACAAATGTCTCTCCTAAACTGCCCCATTTAAAGACTACCAATTACTTCCTAAGTACTATAATTCCCATATTAGCAGCAATAATAACTTCGACTAACTGAGGATTCTAAGCTTTGCATACAATTAAATTGACACTCCTTACTGTGGACTCTATCCCTATAATCACCTTTAACAAAGACATGTAACTGATAATATCAGATACTTTATTGTTCTCACAGCTCCACCTGAATCTGCATAAGCTAGACCTGTGGTTGCCCTTGCAATCTCTTAGAATGTTTTGAAAGCCTTTGGTATGTTTTTTAACTTATGATTTCCTTGAATCTACTCTTGATCTCTAATATATAATGCTATCAATAGCTTTTACCTGGCTTTATGGGCATTCTCTTATTCCATTAATAGTTTCATCCTATAGTCCAGACTAACTTTTTTAGCCAATTTGCTGGCATTCACTGATTCAAAAGCTTGGAAACTATATGAGATAAAAGTACTTAATAAAGACATCAAGCGTTTATTTTAGACCTCAGTCACCAGCACAGTTAGTATTGGCCTTTCAATTTTGGTACCCTTTAGAGTGTAGAAAATAATTCTTAAAGTTTAATTCTTTGAAGGTACTAGTTAAGATATCAAACAATTCAAAAATAGTTATCATTAGTTTTATTATGATCACATAAACTAGAGATCTAATGGTAAAACTAGACCTTTGAGCTAATAATACCATTCCATGTAAGAGAGTCTTAAGGATACTATCCAATGTTTTTTGTTAAGCCTATTCAACTGAAACTATTCTGCTTTCTAAATCATACATCGAATTGTAATAATCCTTTTAGTTTTATCAAATCATGGTATCATCTCAAATGCTATTGTTACTATCCTATAGGTAACCTAGTAGATACTGACTTCCTTGGTTCAAATAAAAAACTATTGCTTGTTGAGTTAAATTTTAGTTTTTTGAATTTAAAAAGGAGGAGGATCTCAATTTGACCTGTATATTTTTTCTGAATGATTGCGCATTACTTTAAGCTACTAAACTAGATTTGAACAAAAAAAATTTAATGAAAGAGGATATTCTATGGTGGTCAAATTGCAATTCTGTAAGGATTGGTCTAGTATTAGACCAGCAAAATAGTTTTGACATGTATATGTCTTATGGCCGGGAATAAGTTCAAAATCTGAGGTATAAAAATGATGTCATAGTGTGATGAGCCTATAATATTGTAGATGGTTCTTAATAAGTTTAGTATGTAATAATCAAACCAATCAAATCAACTAAATAAGTAGATAAAATCTAAGTATTGTAGATGGTCATTACTATGTTTATGTAATTACTTGAATCCATTAAATCAACTAAGATATTAGGATAAATTAAGTAATTTAGATTGTCATTAGTAAGTTTAGTATATAATAAAAACAATTAAATCATTTGAAACATAGATCAAATTGAGTATTGCTAATAGCTGTCATAAATTCTAGTGTGAGATTAGACCATTTAAGTCAGCTAGATATAAAATTAAGTATTGTTTATGACCATCGTTAATTTTAGTATATAATTAAGCCAAGCAAATTAAAGAAATTACCATCAACCTCTTACATAAAACCATTAAGCCTATTAAAAAACTCTATAAAAACAAACTGATCAGCTAAAATAATATTAATTCCATTCACAGTACTATATACCATTTTTACATCTCATATATAAATTTTATTTGAATTTCTATAAGTGAAAAATAAGGAAAATCATCATGCACTAGTTCTCTTTAAATAAAATCTTTTTAATAAGTTTGGATATTTTTTCCATGATTAGGAGGAATTAAGGAACATGTCTTCTTACATATATAGTATAATTTTATTTTAAGGTGATTTCTTATGTCATTTTCATCTAAATTCTGAATGATTTCAAATTTAATTCAAATTAATTTCAATTTATCTTTATCAGCCATCTGATTGTTGCTCACAATTTCAATATAGGACAATCTTTTGGAATTTCAGTTAACCACATTATCCATCCCACTGACAGATTAGGCATTTTGAAGATTTGAATTCACAATCTAATATTCAAAGATAATTGTTGAATAGATTATTTTTAATATATATACTATTGATATGATCTGATGATTATTTTACTTAGTATTTCGTCAGGGATCATCCCCAAAAATACTGGGTAGGTGATTTGATAAGAAATTAACACCCAGCAGTTAGTCTACTATAATAAGTCATTCTAACTAAATGATTGAGGCAAAAGGGTGGTTAGCTGAGCGGGTAAAACTGCTTCCACCCCTAGTGCAGGTTTTGAGTTCAGAACATATACTGGCTAGAAAACATCCTAGTGTGGTATATTTGTCCAAGGTTGACCCACCTCAAATAATTTTTTTAAATGATTGAGGCAGTTGTCAAGACTACCAAAGCGTTTTAATGCTTGTCTCAGTGGTAGTAGGCGTCATTGGGCAACATGGCTCTGATAAATTGGTGTCCAGCTTCTGACACTAATAAATGATTACCAAACTGTGAAGAATATGCTATTAGAGAATAATCAAGTCAAAGAAACCAGCCAGTATTCAGAAGCTAATTTAAAGGGTCAAACCCTTCTGTATAATAATTAACTAATCTCCAGTGAGCAGCTGAAAAGCTGTGAGCCTGTTGTACTTTAAAACCCCCCAATAATTTACTAATAAAGCAGATCTTAATTTGATAAAAACTTAATTGTTTATACATTTTTTGTATAGTTTACACTTAGGATAAGAGTGCAAGGATTAGATATTCTTGGGTTGTTTGTTTATTATCAGATCTTCACCTGTCTCTGCTTGAAGAGAATAGGGAAGAGTTCCCTACCAGTTTAAAGATATCTTCAAGAGGAAGAAGCACATGTTTAGCTTTGGACCTTATACTCAAATTGGCTTTAAGCGTACTCAACTTAAATGCTTGTCTTCATACTATTGTTGCCCCAGTTTGTTCAGTTAATTTGATCAGCGCAATTTATCAAAAATCTAAGTGGTCAAATAAGGGAACAAAAGTGAGCTACAATATTCAAAGAGTCAAGCTCCCAAAATTAAACACCAATACAAACAATTAATTAGGTAATCTAAGCATATCAGTTTAATTCTTTTTGATTATTAAATGTAAAAATGGTGGTTAGCCTGGCAGAGTAATTCCTGCTTCCATTCTAGTGCAGGCTTTGTTCAACACATGTTCAAAACCTGAACTGGCTACAAAAAAATCTCATTGTGGTATATTTGTCCCAAGGTTGACCTGCCTCAATTACTTTTAAATTATTAAATGTAAAACACAATGATGATATCACATCACTACAGTAAAAGAAACGTTACAGAAAATTTTGAAAGAATTGAAGCTAAGATATATATATGCTCTTTACCTTTTTACCATAAAGTCTAAAGTTATACCATTTTTCTAGATATTTTAATTATTTTTGCCACTGCCAACTCTGATACCTTTACTAAATTGCATATATACAAACTTGGACATGGCTAATAAATAATATTTTTTATTTTTATATTTAAAAAACCCAGAACTCACACGTGGAGGTTGCTGCACCTAAAGTTCCACCTGGCTTCCACATATCTGCCCTGCCAAATGTAGGAACGTAATATGATAAGTATAAAATTAAATGTTTTTTCTACGTGTCAGACTTCTTGATATTTGCATTTTGTCAAGCAATTTGGCATTGTAGTAATGTTTTAGTAACATATTGATTTCTAGTTCAGATATTGCTATGCCATTTAAGGTTTTCACTCTACTGAGGGCTACATAAGCTTGGCCTTTGGAAAATAATTTTTTTCAAGGTCAATAACAGCTTTATTCAGTGTAACGCTTTGCAATTTATGGATTGTCACTGCCCAACTTAGGATTGTGGGGAGCATCCTGCACTCAACATCTCTTTATTTTTTATTGCTTGGTATGTTGTAGTAATGGGAGTGAATTCAACTAAGCTATTAGAATCTTTTGTCTGTGCTCCAATTGTATTATCATCAAACTTTATTGACACCACTTTTGGCAATTCTTCAGCTTCTTATTAATCTTTTTGCAGTGATGGCCATTTAAACTTCTTGACTACTCCCGTTGAAACATTAACCAGTCCATCTGAGATTAAAATATTGCGTTTAAGCATCACACATGACCCTTTATGTAACTTTGTCATATGTAGTAGTCCTCCACAGTTATTCACATCTTGTGAAATTACATTAATTGGTGGTTTTCTTACATATGACACAGCCTCATGAGATTCATCAACTGCACTCATGACATAAATTTGAGAAGATTTGGCAATAATGGTGGTCATTTTCAGTTCTATCCATTGACCAATTTTATCACTGGATATTTTCTAACTGCCACACTATATGCAAAATCTCCTGGTAATTTGGATTTTTTTCTATCACACAACAACTTTAATTGGGAAATGGTTAGTTTGCTGAATTGCAGGTTGTTTAGAATATTTATGAACTGAACATTGCTCTGATATCTCATATTAATGATTAATTCACCAAAAGATAACTGAAGCATAAATGTAATTCTGCTGCACACCATGATGGTTGTTAAAAACACCAGTGACCTTTTACTGGAGTAAGCTACATGATATACCAAACAGTAATATATAACCCCCACAAATAACTTGTTATTGTTTTTAAATTCTTGCAGTCTCAGGTGTATCATATGTAAACTCTCATAAAACCCCTTGGGTATCCTATCTACTATCAACTTAGCGATGTATTTCCATTTTCTTCTCTTTTGTTTGAATCATTGTCCTGTCATCTTTCTGACACATCATGGTCTTACTCTTTTCAAATTGTAGAGAAAAATCTGAGTGTAGGGTTTTTACAAATATCTGGCGAGCAGCAACACCAGTCAAAGCAGCTATTTTGATAAACTAGGGCAACCTAAACATATAATTTAGGTTCATAACAGTGCTTTAAATGTCTAACCAGCAGTTTCAAAGTAAAATATTTACCACTTTTCGCATCACCCCTAAGGAATTGCAACTTTTGCATATCATCACCTCTTATATCTTTTGATAGATGCAATAACTTCACTGAAAAGCTCTTTTTATTGCACATTTTGACTTCTGACACCATCTATATATAAACCATAAGGTATTCCTGAAATTTAACATTCTGTTAACCAGAAATCATCTGGGCTATATATTATCTGTTCATCCACATGGATCACAGGTTCATCATTGTTCATCCATTCAAAGCTTCACATACAACGTTAAAGGCTATGGCTTGGGTAAAAGCCTTCTGAATAACCTGTTCTACATGAGCAAACTCTTATGTAGTTAATTTCCAAGTAACATCCTCATCTCATGTTGTTGTCTAAGAAAACAGGATTTTACAAACTCGTTTTCCAATTGAAGTTCATTCTTATTTCAAACTGGTATATAATACATTAACAATTTTAGTAATAACCCTTTCTATCTTGTTCAATGTATAGCAATGAGTGCGCAGAATAGCAGGATTGTTTCTAAGTTGCATGCATGTATGATTCCTTAAAATATGTACCTTGAACTTTCTTCCTCAATCTTTTATTCAGTTCAACATCTCCAGTATCATCTGCCTAAACCTTACTTGACATCAGTTTGAATCTGACAGAAAATTCAGCTAAGCTTAAATCGTTGAGTTCATCTGTCTCTCAATGTAGTGATTAAAAATTAGTGAACGTGTGGATTCATCAGCTTCTAATCATAAAATCAATCATTTTTATCAGGCTTAAAGCTATTTAAATAGCCTTGTGTAAAGAAATTTTGAGTGTAAGATACATAATATATATAAGTGCATCTGGGGAACTGATTAACCACAAAGATTAGATTGCTTTATAAATAAAAAATTAGTGATTCCATACATTTATGCTCTATATTTAGCCTTTTGCATGGATTCTTTAATGACATTATTAGTGTCATTCAGCTCACACTTGCTGGCATAATTCACCATGTAATATGCAATGGCGAAGATAGAGCTGCATGGTTGTACAATTATATTTCCTTCCCAGAGAGTTAAAAGATCCAGACTATAATTATCTACAAGCACTTTATCTGCAGTTCTTTGCATGATGCAAAAACGTCCTTTATTATAGAAGGGTTTCATCTGGACCTAGACACACTGTTTGATAACTTACTGGTTTGGGAATTAAAAACTCAGGTACATTTATGCAGTATTTGTACCAAGTCACAGTGTATTGTAAATTTGTACAATTTCCACTATATGTTGTGGTACTGCATTGTCAAAATCCAATGAGTAAGAAACACCTTTGTCAATCACATACATGACCTGCATTGTAGCAAATGTGGGAATGGTTTCACACCAAACCAACATGTGCAAAATGAGAACTTCCTCTTTTTTGATACTCTACCCTGTACCAGAAATCTTTATATTGCCACTCAAGCAGTCTGGGTTATTTTTTAAATATTGAATTTGGCATTATTTTGTACCATATGTTGCTGTGACAATTAATGGGTAACATTGAACCAAGGGCAGTCTTTTGAGATGTTAAGTTTTTAGCTTCACTTGGATTACAGCCAGCAGCAATGATTAATGCTTCCAGAATAGTTTAACCAGCTGAAGTCATTGCAGGAGAAAGTTAGAAACCATGTTGGAGCTCCAAGGCTCATGACCATTGCAATTAATTCCAAACAAAACCATCTCCAGTATAATGAAGATCATCTTATATTTTTCATAATGAGATGCATGCTATCTATTGAAACTTGTGGTGTGATCTTCTTACTACGCCCTACATGAGATGGGCACGCTAGCTTAAGAACATAAGTTATAAACAGTAGATAAAGCTTGAAAATGTAGTCTGTCCATTAAAATTGTCTGTTACTGCCCATGATGCATGCTTGGCAATAACTTAAAGGGGCTATGAGAATTTCTTGCTGCACTCCAAACCCATTTTTACCACTAGGAAAAAGAAAATATTAATCCAACTCTTCCATGCATTGTTCTTTTTTAATATTTATAGATAGTGCTGTTTTTCTTTGCACATCAACTAATCTTACTTAGTCATCATTCAGATTATTATCAATAGGTATAACACTTTCAACTTCAAGTATCCCATTGTCTATTGTTTAAGGCATGTTAATGGTAAAAATAACTTGTGTTTCTGTATTTTCACCGATCCATTCTGCTTCTCTAAATCTATTTCATTAATTTTCTTTCAATTTAAGATAGTGTTTTCATTTTACATCAGCCAAGGTTCATATAAAGTTTAGTCCTTATGTGGTTTAATCTATATTCTCTAGTATTTCTCTAATAGAGTCAAAGAGTATATATTCAAATTAAAGTATCAGTTTTGGTTTAAAAGTTTTAAAAATAAAATTTTATTCTAAATTATCAATATCTTTGTAATGCATGTAGTAAGAGATACCTCTATCTTGTGCTTTATAGCCTTTAGGTCTTCTTTAATGTGAATCAAATAATCTAAAATAAGTAACATCAGCCTGGTTATTATGATATAAACCAATGGATGTCAAGTTAGATGTAATTATTTCACATGTATATTCAGAGAAAATGTGGTCAGAGCTTTATTAAAGTTATGGAAGTCCAGCATCAGTATTATCATTAATGAGATGGCCATCTAAAGCAATTTCATCAATGTCAGCGGATCTGAAAATTATGAGTTTGAGGTGGCCAAGGTTGTTTCCAGAAGCCAATGTGTGCAGCGGATGAAGGAGGCTCATGACAACGCTGACACAAACATGGATGTCAACATTATTATGTTATGTGCTATATGAGATTGGAGCCTGGTAACACACAAATACTTGGTACTTGATTCCGCTTGATCAAGAGTGGCCCAGTTCACTATACATTCTTGGTATAGCCTATCTCCCATAATGAGTACATAGTTTAGATCACTTTCACACCATTTATTCAGATTGAGTAGACAAAATGCAATGTAAGCAATTTCTTCTATTGCAGTGCATTGATTTCCTAAGTACTGATATCAAAACTGTCATTGGCTTGATGGAATACACCACACAAAATTGGCATGTTCTTCAACAAAATTGCATATTTACTCAAAATCAGGTTCAACTCTTTGAACATCTTCATTTGGATTCCTAATTACAGGATCACCAACAATTTTGCTAGTTGAGCAACGTCATATTATTAATAAAATAATGGAATTAAATATGATATAGAGTATAGTTCTTTATTTGCCATTGCAAGGCTACTTTTAATTTGTTAATGTCAACTTTCAGTTGCCTTATGCACTGAAATTTTCCAGACTTTCTTCCACTATTACAATTCTAGCTTGGCTCAATTGTAACAGAAGTTGCACATTAAATCAACAACACTGTGCGCAATTAGTTAAACTTTCCCATTGAACCAATCTTGACTAAATTGACTATGAACTTTAATATTTTTTGAGATGAGGAACAATTTGCTCAGGAGTCTCTGCTCAATTTTGATAAATTAGACAATTCTTCAGGCACAGATGAATTTTCCATTATATTCCAGAAGGCTTGATGTGGAAATTTTCATTTTTTTAAGATTAGTTGCACAGAAAGAGAAGGCCACAACACTCCTAAATTCAACTAGATCTGAATGTATCTTTGAAAAAAGTTAGCTATATTTAAATTGCAACACTGTTGTGGATATAGAGTTCTTTTACATAGTGCACTGGGAACATCACAAAATTAGTGTTTTTTTTTATTTAATTCAATGTATTAAATTACTGCCTCTTCTTGATAATTGTTTTATGCATTTGTTGTAAGTGACTACTTCACTCATCAGCTGTCTTGTCTGAAGGATGTCATTATTATAAGCATATACATTAGATAGTCATTGTGAACATTATTCAGAAGTCTCATTTTAAAGCTGGTTATAAATAATGAGATGCAATGTGCTTGTTCATCAGTAGTCTCATTTGAAAGGTATTTCTGGATCAAGAAAATATTTGTGACCATTCTTCTGTTAATTCATCTTCTAGACAATGGTGTGCTCAATTAAATTGGTGTTTTTTCCTGTTCTTTCTCCTTCAAATTTCTATAATTTATGTATTCTCATATCCATGCAAGTTTTTTCACATATTTTCTGGGAGACTCTTCACAGAAAACATCTTTGATTTTCTTCTTCACTTGACAAAGCTCATATTTTAACTCCTGTCTTATGCCAATCAGTTTTTTTCTTCATATGAGAAGTATTTTTTGTTGGCTGACCATGTTTTCATGTCAAGGAAATAAAATTCAGTCATTATAATTAAAAATGTAAAAAATGGAAAAAAGACAACTTCAAAAAATGCACTAAAATATGAATAGGTTGATAAAAATACATTAAGTAGTATAAAAATAAATAAAAGATGTCTAAAAAGTATAAAATATTCAATAAAAATGTACTCAAAGATAAAAAATAATCAATAAAAGGTATTAATAATCATTAAAACCTAATTGAAGTTGCATTATATTTCAAACTGACTTATAAAATTTTGTTTACAAATAAAAATCAGAGCTTATATCATATTGGGTCCAAGTGTAAGCTGTAAGCAACTAAGAACACACTGTTCTGAGTATAAATATATGTATAAATATGTTCTTTTTGTTCAAAAAAACTAAAGAAATAAAAAAAGTTAAGGGAATAAAAGTAACCCACCTCTGAAAAAGGCTTATAAACTCCAAGGCAAAACTTAAAAATATTACAAAGTATATATCAAAATAAAGTATTATAAAAGAAAAAAATGTAATATTGGAAATAACTAAAAAGGAAAGTAACCTTGATCAACAGATCATTTGAGTGATTAAAAATAAACTAACCCTAAAAATTAAAAAAATTTATCTAAATCAAATTCTGAGAAAATTGAATTAAAATTCATTAGAACTGTCAGACATTCTCTTTCTTGACTTCAGAAAAAAATATTGGAAGTATTAGGGCTCCCGAATCTGCCATATTGATTGGCCCATCACCTCCCCAATTTATAGATAATATTATGGATATTAATGATAGGAGTACCCACAGCAAAAAGACCTTAGTGGATTCTCAGTGGAATCCTAATAACCGGAATAATATTATTTACCATAAGAATTGGCTTAAAAAAGTAAGTAACTAACCATAGGATTACTCCAACTCCTCAGTCAAATCCAAGGAGTATAATGTTGCGTGGATTGGAACCTCCTTAAAGCAAGAAGATTTTGCCCAACAATGATTGGGTGCAGGTTAACCCATCATCATCATCATCTGAGTCTAACCACCGCTGAGGTGCAAAGACTTACTCGAAGATGATAGGGTAACAATTAGCCAATCATTACATCTGAGTCTGACCATCGCCAAGTTACCCAATCATTACCAGTCGAGTCTGACCATCGCCAAGGTGAAAAGATTTTACACGCTGGCGATTGGATACAATTCATCCAATCATTACTGCATGGGTCAGTTTTGCCTCAAAAATTTTCATCTTCAATCTGATAGGCCAAAAACCTATATTCCCTAATTTAGACAACTGAGCTTTGCATTCTTTTACCTCAAATATTGATGGTCTCAAAAATCAAACTAGTTAAAATAGGAAAAGCTAGTATCAACAAAGGGGCCTTTCTTGGTTTTGCTGCGCTTATAATAATAATAAATATAAAAACTTTAAATAAACATTATTTTATACTTTTATTAAAAAGTAAGTTTCTCACTCTGAGAAATTATTTGTGGCGTCCATTCACGGATCCCACAAATTGGTGCTCACTACAGAGGTGAGCCCCCTAAATACTTCAATAAGTATTAACAAAATGGAGACTGTCAACATGAGCAGTTCTCCTGATTTGCAAATAGTTGCTCTCAAGAAGCAACTAGCTAGCTCTTTCTCCCATCTCAAAGAGTTAGAGCAACGGCCATACAAATTACCCATGAAGGACAGATACACCCCTGGTGAAGGGAGTGTTGCCTCCTTCTTGTATGTTTATGAAGCTGCGATGGATGGTGCTACTGACAAACAAAAAGTTCAGTACATCCTTCCCTATTTAAGCCGCCAAGCTCAAGAGTTGATTGTTCCTCACTTGGATCCTCAGCACACCTGGTCAGAGGTCAAGAAGGCCCTCTTGGCTGAGTTTGGGTCCCAGAAGAGCTTACACCAGGCAAAACAGGCTTTCATGCACCTTGCCATGTATGAGGGTGAAACCCTCTTTAATTTTGCTGAGCGGTTCTACCTCACTGCTCAAAGGTTGGCTACATCTAACCTACTTACCCTGAATGACGCTATTGCCGCCATCTTAACAGGGTTAGCTTCACAACCCTCTCTCACCAGGCACATTGTATCAGTGAAACGCCACTTTACAATCTTCCGAGATATAAAAGAGGCTTTATTAGATGTCGCTCATATCCCCTTAGAGGAGCTGGAGTCTGCTGAACCGTTGGAGGTGAGGCCACCTGTGCTTATTCTCTCCCCAAAACCTGCTTCTTTGGTGCGACTTAAAATGGACATTCCTCATCCATGCAAAGCGGAGATCTCCACTGTGATTTCCCCTTCAGCTCAATCCATAGGTGCACGCTTTAAGAGTAAGTTCTCCAGGACTACTGGAGTTGAATAAATGCCGGTTAAAGCAAAGCAAATTACCCCACCTCTCGTGACTGTCTCCCCCACTTCAATTGTAACCCTGCCCATGGTTGAGAATACCCCTGAGGCTGACTCTAAAGGGGGTTATGATAACATTGGGTACTACTTGTTAGGCGCTTCCACGGAAGTGGAGGTCCCTGATCGCCTGAATGCTGGAGGAGTAGATGAGGCCACCATACCTGAAGACACTTACCTCTGTTAAGTCCTAGGGGAACCAATCAATATCAATAGACCAGCGACGCCAATGAGGTGTTGTCTTGCATAATTCGCCCTATCCAGAATGACCATATCATGCAGTCCATTCTGGAAAATTATTCCAAGACTGCGTGCAAATTAACCTCATCTTTTCATCTTAAAGAGGTTTTAGCGCTATCACCCACTTCTGGGGGAATACTCATGAAGATTGAAGTGGTCATCCAAGAAGTTTGGGTGATGGCAATCTTAGATACAGCTCTCCGGTAAACATCATCTCCTCCAAGTCAATGAAAAAGATCCAACTTGCACCTGACTTGGAGTACAACCAAGACTTTGGAACCGCTGGACCCAACAACACCCGCGCACTTGGTGCTTACTCGTTGCTTCCCATTTGTATTGGGAAGCTTATCCTATCTGCCCCCACTGTGGCTTTGGAAAATAACAACTATGAGATGCTTATAGGTACTCAGTTTATGATTGGATATGAAGGCATCATCAACATGAAACAAGGGTCCCTAACTTTAATGAACTACAAAGTTCCATTAGTCTTATCCAACAAAGAATTCATCAAGAATGATGACACCTGCCTAGTTGAACACCTCTCTCCCGCTATGCTCTTACATTATGTCACCTCTGGGTGTAACATTAAGAAATTGCATGATTCTGTGAAGGCTAGTAATGGTATTTCAATTTCTGCAGCAGATGAGGTGGTGAATAAGCCAAAAAAAATTTCAGGCTCCCAAAGTACAGCCTAGAAAAGAAAAGTCTATTGCTAAGCCCATGGAAGCAGCCAATTTCCGTCCCAAGGCTCAAGAGAATCGATCTTCTAAGAATGCTACCCCTCATGAACTTTGGTCTAAACCTCTGCGCACTGAGGATGAAAAATTATATGCTGGAAAGTCTAGCCAAACAAAAACAGTGACTAACAAAGGCCAAGCTGCCAAAGAGCTCTGAGCTCCTCTACCTTCCTACCAAGTATTGAATAGGGTTTTATATCACCGCAATTGCACCACTCCCCAAAGTGGCAAACTTAGATCAAATTGGGATGGGCCATATATTATCATACTAAGAGAGGAGATGAGTATTCTATAAAGTCTTTGGCTACAAGAATTATCATAAATTTGGGTACATGGCTGCAACCTTCGACCCTACACCCCTTCCAATATTCTTGAGGGGGCGATATTGGACATTCTCTTTCTTGACTTCAGAAAAAGAATGTTGGAAGTATTAGGGCTTCTGAATCTGCCATTATGATTGGCCCATCACCTGCCCAATTTATAGATAATATTGTGGATATTAATGATAGGAGTACCCACAGCAAAAAGACCTTAGTGGATTCTCAGTGGAATCCTAATAACTGGAATAATATGATTTACCATAAGAATTGGCTTAAAAAGTAAATACTAACCATAGGATTACTCTGACTCCTCAGTTGAATCTGAGGAGTATAATGTCACGTGGATCAGAACCTCCACAAGGCAAGAAGATTTTGCCCATCAATGATTGGGTGCAGGTTAACCAATCATCATCATCTGAATCTAACCACCACCAAGGTGCAAAGATTTTACTCGAAGATGATAGGGTAACAATTAGCCAATTATTACCATCTAAGTCCAACCATCACTGAGTTACCCAATCATTACCAGTCAAGTCTGACCACCGCTGAGGTGAAAAGATTTTACACGCTGGTGATTAGATACAATTCATCCAATCATTACTGCACGGGTCAGTTTTGCCTCAAAAATTTTCATCTTCAATCTGATAGGCCAAAAACCTATATTCCCTAATTTAGACAACTGAGCTTTGCATTCTTTTACCTCAAATATTGATGGTCTCAAAAATTGAACTAGTTTAAATAGGAAAAGCTAGTATCAACAAATGGGCCTTTCTTGGGTTTTCTGCACTTATAATAATAAAAAATATAAAAACTTTAAATAAACATTACTTTATACTTTTATTTTTTTTAGTACTAGATGGTCCCAATATTTTATACTTTTATTAAAAAGTAAGTTTCTCACTCTGAGGAATTATTTGTGGCCTCCATTTGCGGATCCCACAAGAACATTAAATAAATAATTATAAACCCAAGCAAAGCTAGAAAAAATGACTTATCTTGCAAATTTCACAATTTTTCACAATTTTTTCAATTTTTTGTTGTATTGTCATTAGAGATATATACATGCACCTAATTTTAAAGCTCTAGCTAGTCTGGAAGGTAGTTAAAAATTAATTGCAAGAATTTACATGGACAGAAATTACAGTGAGTGGATAAAAAAGTTTCAAAATAAAAATGAGAGCATCTTTGTTACCTAGGTCAAAACTATTTAATCAAAAATAAATAACCTAAAAGACTTCAATATGACTTTAACTAACTCTATCTCTGAATTAAATTAATTGATATACAGTAAAACAGTAAAAATGATTCAAGTTTTACCTTATGGTAAAAAACTTAAATGCATGATATATGCCTTATGGATGAAGGTTGTTAGAAAATTTCTTAATATTTTATCTACTGTCATGATAGGATACCATTATTGTGTTGTCATTTAACTTTTAAAAAAATAATACCTGAGATGGGTATATTACTTAAGTAGTGGTTGGATTAGCCTAACTAAAACTGTGTATGATAGCAGGCAAGTAGCTGGTAGATAGATTCAAATTTATTTAATTTATATTAAATTAGGTAGCATTTTAGTTGTGGTGGTTCAAGAAATCATTTTATAAATAGATCATTATAAATACATGTTTATTTCAATATCTACTCCTAGACTATTTAACGATCTCAGATAAACATTACACAAATATTCTATGAAATATTTAATAATTGTTCAGGTGACTTGATTATTTCAATGTTTCAGGTATAAGATTGGCAGTTTTTACTTATTTAGTTCTTATTATTCAGTTTATTTTTATCAGTCAATTATATGGTTAACTTTCAGATATCTATCTATATTACCTCATTTTATTTATTTGGTTGATTTAATTAATCAATCTATAATAAAATTACTGATTGCCATCTACAATAATTCATTTTAGGTCTAGTTGATTTAATTGGTCAATCTATACTAAATTTACTAATTGCCATCTACTTAATAAAACACATTCACTCACTCCACTCACTGACTGACATCTGAAACCTTCAAGTCTGATAGGGTCAATCTATTTGGGTGAGTGGGTGAGAATTGGCGAATCATATCGAATCTGAAATTATCGAGCCTGATGGGTTCAATCTATTTGGACGAGTGGGTGAAGATTGACAAATATCATTGAATAATTCACCAAATTGCTCACCTGAAGCTAATCGAGTCAGATAAGTTTAATCTATTTGGGTGCGTGGGTGGAGTTGGCGAATATCTACTTAATAAAACATATTCACTGACGTATTCACTGACTGACTGACATCTGAAACCTTCGAGTCTGATAACTTTAGTCTATTTGGGTGATTGGGTGAAAATTGGCAAATAAGATCGAATCTGAAACTATCGAGTATGATAGGTTCAATCTATTTGGGTGAGTGGGTGAGAATTGGCGAATATTATCTAATAAATAACTAATTGCTCATCTGAAACTCAAAAAAATCAGTATTAGAGTTTAGTATATTAAGTAGTTAGGATAATCAACTCACCAGCCACGAGAGCAACAGTGGAGCTGTTAGTCTGAGTGGCTCAATAGTAGTGCTGGCACAGCCTATAGGCTACAATGTGAGCTTATCATCTGATAAACTTTAAATACTGTAGCGAAGCAAGGGTATCTGGATGTTAGGTTTATAAATTTTAAAAACCTGCCTAATTTGGTTCATCTAATTAATAAAATACTTTTGGCAAGTTAAGTAGAAGTTGATTTAGTAGTTTGGAAGGTATGTCACATGCTCAATGATTTTAAGTATAAAGAGATGTTTCGGGTAGCAGGTTGGTGTTATTTGATTGATTCGATAGGTTTTTTTGTTTGGCCAAGTGGTTAATGGCTCTTGTTCGAATCGATAGGATACAGTTTAGCTTTGTGGGGTGATTAGTTATTGGTTGTTTTGATAATTTCAGTTAGGTTTGCCTAAGTGGTTGGTGGTTTTTGGTTGATTCGATTGAGCAATTAGATTTGGCTGAGTGGTTTTGTTTATCTATAATATAAAATCTAAATTAATAAATTGAAAATCTTTAATTTTATAGACACCGTAGCGAAGCACGGGTAAATCGGCTAGTCTACAATAATTTATTTTAGATCTAGTTGATTTTATTGGTCAACCTATGCCTAAACAAACCACGCCCATAATCATTTAAGCTCATCAAACTCTGATCTCATACTTGAACATACTCTCTAGCCATAGGACATATATCATGTCAAAATGTAAATCGACTTTAATCACCAGATCATTTAATCAAGAATAAAAAACCCCAAATTTAGAATATACACTTTTACTAAATCTAACTCTGAGTTAATTTAGATTTGATATAAAAAGAAAAATATTTAAGCATACCTATAACTAAATACCCTTATAACTTAATTAGCAGTTGAGAAGACAAGTTGCCCTCTTTACCTTTTGTTGTATTTTATCAGCTAGCATCATTGCCTGTGCTTTGCTACAATATTAATTTTGTTTATTTCTTGCCATAAGATTCAAAAATTATTTTAGATTTTTATTGGTAGATGTCCACTGATAAGCCTAAAGAGTAATTGACCTATAAAATTGATTAAAAACTACTGAAACCCACTAACCACTTGCCAAACCCAATTGAACACATACTTTCAACCAATCACCTGGTGCTTGGTAAACCCTTTGAACCTATCTGATCAATTATATTAACTTGGTAGAACCATTGAACCTATCTGATCAAACATATCAAATCAGCCATAGAAAAGTTTTGGGAAAATAGAACGGACTTTAAAAATGCACTAAAAAGTTTGAAATATTTGATAAAAAGTGTACTAAAAAGTATGAAATAACTGATAAAAAATATGCTAAGAAGTATAAATTTGTTGATAAAAAACGTACTAAAAAGTATGAATAATTGATAATTAGTCAGTGAAATATGGAGCTGACTTCGATAGGGTTTTTATTGAACCTTCATACTTTTTATCAATTATTTCATACTTTTTAGCGTATTTTTTTATCAATTATTTCATGATTTTTAGTACATTTTTTATCATTTATTTTATATTTTAGTGTGCTTTTAAAATTTGGTTCCTTTTCCATTTTTTTAATACTCTATGAGATTCTGGACTTAAAAACTAGTTTAAAACCTCCAAGGTTTTAATAGAGGTATCCGATCCTCCCCAACGTTCGTTTTTTAAGCTCTTTGTGCTTACAAGGCTTCAACTACAGATAGTCCAAACTTTAGCCCCTTTAATAATCATTGCGAGTAATTGATTAAGGCAACTTTCGATAGATCAAGAGTTTCTAACATCATCAGAGTATATCACGTGGGAATTTTTGAGGAGCGTTCATTTATGAAGGATCTTTTTAATTGGGTATCGGAAATTTCTATCAGTTGATCATCCAAGCCGGCTGGCTGTAAAGATTATGGGTTAGCTGGATACTTAGCTGAATCCCAGGGGGTTCCATTTGATTGGGTCAACCTTAAGTTTCGGTCATCTTTATCATTCGTTAGAAAGCTTAAATCTAAGCGGAATCCAATCGAATCTAAACCGACTATTCGATTAAACTTGTTGTCGGATTAAAGATTTTGCCGATCGGTTATTTTGCATTTTAAACGCCGACTTTAATCAGCTTCCTTAGCCCAGAGTGGTTCATCACCTAGCCACCCAAATTTAAACGGCGAAATAAATTGAGGGGTTTAGATTTTTAGTCAAAATGGGTCTTCTAAGCTAACTTTTGCGAAATGGTTGGGAATCTAAGGACCCAGATTTTAAAGTTAAATTTTATTCGAGGTGGGCCGACCTGGGGACGCCGCACCGATGAGGGAAGTGAAGAAAATGGGAAAGGAGGATAAAACCCGGAAAACCTCCATGCGCGGCGTATGATAGGCCAGGAACTCCATGGATCGCCTTCGCCATTCGCTATCTCGGGTCGGGGCATTGGTGCGCAACGTCAACACAGTCATAATCGTCCCCTACCCAAAGTTCACTACCGGGATCGAACTCGGGGAGGCAGGGGCAGAGGGTCATACTCTACCACTGGGGTATCCTCCCCCAGATTTTAAAGTTAAGTTTTAATTTATTGGAACCTGAATCAGTAAGTGTTATATTATCCCTTTTTTTTTTTTTTAGTACTAGATGGTAGTGTTATATTATCCCTTAATCCCCCCACTTCTCTAGCTTTTATAATTTGAAAATAAACGAATGAAATTATAAATATCACCAATCGATGTAAATCTGCAATCATGCAAGTTGGGTTGGATTAGAGACCCTTGCCGTTGAGTTTGAGCAATGGATTCCCGGCGCCTTTGATTTGAAGCCCTTGGAGTGTTACCGAATAAGATTCGTTATAGACTGACGGGTAGAATTAATAATTTTAGCCGTGAGCCGGGGGTTGCAGGTGACGATCGAAGAGTTGAAATAGCTGGGTTATGCGAACCCGTGATGGTGCGCGATTAGACTCGGGGTTGAACGAAGAGCTTAGATTATTTGTTCCCCATTTTAAAAGATTGTCACCGCGCTTAGCATCCCAATTGAAATTGCCATGGCCCACTTGAAAACCGAGATTGAAGTCCGTAAGGAGAACCTATGCCATCTCGCCAAATTTAATCGCATCGCCGAGATCTTGGATACCCAGGCTGATGGGCCGTTGGCGAATTTAACGTGCGTCAAGTATGGGGATGGTGACGTGTACAAGTCCGTCACGTATAACGAGTTCCGCAATATGGCGTATGCTGCGGCACAGGTTTACTGCACCGCGTTGGATGGGTACGCACAACCCAACGAAGAGAACTTGGTTGCTGTGGGGTACCTTTCCAACCACAATAAGGATTATGGGCTTAACCTGTTGGCCCTGATGGCGTTGAATGTGACCCCCGTCATCCTCTCTCCACGGAACTCAATCGACATTCTCGTCCATCTGCTCATGGAATCGGGGGCCAAAGTGCTTGTCTACGAGGAGGGGTGCAAGGCGGCGGCCGTCCGCTGCTACGAGAAGATCCCCGGTTTGAAGCTGGTTAGAAATATTGTTTTAGAGCCTCAATTGATAAAATCCAACTTACCAACCCTCCAACCATTTTACGACTTGTCACGTCACAAGGTGGTTCAAGAGCATATCTGCCTTATCATGCACTCCTCGGGATCCACTTCCTATCCCAAGCTCATCCGCCTCAGCCATCGGTATTTGTTGACTGCAATCGAGCGGTTGCGCCAGGATAACATTTTGGCGCATTTTGGGACCCATCTCCTCCTCCCGCCGATGTTTCATGTATTTGGGCTTTTGAACTTCCTCCACTCCTTCTTTAATGGAGCCACCACCGCCTTCCCCCGAGGAACGATGTCCACCCCCGCCACATCCTTGCCGACGCCAACGACACCGAAGCGGTGTTTATGACATGCCTCCCGTTCCAGCTCAAGCAGATGGCGGAGTATTGCCAGGAGGATGAGGATCGGTGGGCGCAATTTTCAAACGTTGACATGATCTTGTTTGGCGGAGCAGCTCTCCCGCCCGCTATCGACAAGCTGTACGAATCAAAGAATATCACCTTGGTGAACGGGTACGGGACGACCGAGGTGGGGATTTTGGCGGCTTCCCGTACCAACAAGGTGAACTCCGGGTGCCGCGTCATGTCGTTGAAGCGAGGTGTCCACTTCGATCTTGTCGGGTGGGAGGGTGACACCGCCCAACTGTTGATCCATGATGACGATCCCAACTTGGCAACGGGAGTCAGCCCCCCAGGCGAGGGTTACCTTGTGGAGGACCGCATCAGAGTGGTGCATTATGATGAGGGTGCGGGAACGTTGGATTTTGAAGTTCTGGGGCGCGTGGATGACACGATTGTCCATGTAACTGGCGAAAAGACGAACCCCATTCCGATGGAGAACCAACTGCTCATCTCCCCCATCATTGACAAGTGTGTCATTCTGGGCTCAAACCGCCTCAACTGCTGCCTCTTTGTGCAGCTGGCGAAATCAGCCGCCACGCTTCCCGTCAACGATATCGTTACCATCGTCAATCGCCAAGTGGACGAGGCGAACGAAGCGGCTCCTTCCCATTCGAGAATTGATCCCGCCATGGTTTACATTCTACCCTTTGAGCCAACCAAATTGCTTCCCGTAACCGCCAAGGGGAACATTTCCAGGAACCTAGCGGAGAAGATGTTTAGAGTGGAGATGGACGAGCTTTATCTAAAGTTCGATTCGTTGGAGAGTTCAGGCGGGATGCGCGAGATGAACTTCGATGCCATTTCTAGCTACATCAAGGAGGCCTTCTCAAAGGTGACGAAAAAGACGCTGGATGATACCGCAAGCTTCTTTTCCCAGGGCATGGATTCACTTCTGGCCGTCAAGTTCCGTAACTTGCTTAACGCGGCGTACCCTAACCCTAACCTCACCGTCAATTCCATCTATGAGCTGGAAACTGTCAACGTCCTCGCCGGCTTCATTCTAAAAGGCGCAACAAATCGTAAGGATTTGGGGTTCTTTCAATCACAAGTTGATGCATTCCTTGAGGAGTATACCGTGTTCCCTCCCGCCATCGAGGCAAATCAGATTTCTAAAGGCAATCCCAACTTTTTGGTCACCGGCGCTAACGGATCTCTGGGTTCGTTCCTCATCAAGGCTCTCCTTGAGAAGCCCGACACGGGCGTCATATTTGCCCTGGCCCGCGCCCCCAACAAGGAGGCGTCTCGCGAGCGCATCGAGGCCGGCTTCCAGCAGCGCGGTATAAAACTCTCCGATGAGCAATGGGAGCGCATCTTCCCCCTTCCCTATACTTCCGACGACGAGAAGCTCGGATTGGACGAAGCAACTTACGCCCGAGTGTTCAACGCAATTGATGCCATCTACCATGTGGCCTGGCGCATGGATTTCCTTAAAGGGTTGGAGGCCTTTCGCGACTGTGTCGAAAGTACCGTTCACCTCCTCAAGTTTTGCGCCACCAGCCCCCGGCGCCCCACCTTCCACTTCACATCCACCATCGGTGCCACCATGCCGATTGCGACCACCTCCTCCATTGCAGAGGTGAGGCTGTTGCCCCAGCTGAAGAATGCCGCATTCTGCAACGGGTACAACCTATCCAAGCTCGTCTCGGAGAACCTGTGCTACCGGTGGGCCGACCATTTTAAATTCCCCCTCGGCATCCACCGCATCGGCCAAATGTCCGGGGACACCGAGACTGGGGCTTGGAACACGCGGGAGCACGTCCCGCTCCTCGTCAAAGCCGCCCAGGTGATGGAAATGATCCCATCCGAGTTTTCCAACAGCGTGGCGTGGATCCCGGTGGACGTCGCCGCGAAAGGGATGGTGGATATTCACCACCTAAAACCCCGAAATTCCATCAACCATATCGTGAACCCCCACCTGACCTCGTGGCCTGAGGTCGTCCACCACCTAAAGGATTTGGGGATCCGATGCCAACCGGTTGATAATGCCGCCTTCCTCGAAGCTCTAAATCGACCCCAATACCAGGATGTGGATGTCAATCCCATCGCCTCGTTAACCGGCTTCTTCACGACCTTATTAAACACCCCGCCCACCTCGACGGTGATGGAGACCCAAACTACCCGCCAAAGATCTAAAAGCATCGATCTTTGCCCACCCGTTGATGCCCACTTCCTCGAGAAGTACCTGCGTTACTGGGTTAAGGTTGGGTTCTTGAAGCCCCTCACCCCACCGCAAAAAGCTGATGTTATTTGATAAGCTAACCATTAAAATCCATTGCTCTGCTGCTTATATACCACTGATTTTGCCATCGCTTTTTTTGGTTCAGTTTCATTCCAACCCCAAAATTGGTTTTGATCTTGGATTCAACTTCAGCTCTAGCATTATACGGTAAAAATGGTATCCCGCCAATTGATCGATCGAACCTAGCATCCGCGCCCACCCGAACCAAATTTTAAAGTTAAATCCCCCGTTGGATCCTCACCCTCAAACCTTTAGATTTTTATAAATCTAGCTTCCACCTACCTCTTCTCCCACCCTAAAAAGTATCTATTTTAGTACTTGAAACTTTTATCCCATTTATCAACTTTTCGAGTTGCAGCGTACCCTCTTTACCACCCTAGGCCTTTAACCCTTTTTAATGATCTTCCATACATATGCGTCCAAAAAATGGGGGCTTATATAAATCTAAAAACGCATATATTTGTCCAAAAAATAAGGGTTATATATTTTCATTTCAAAGTTTACTGACCATTTATGTTACAGACTAGGCTTAAAATAATTAAAGAGGTGTAAACGTTGGCTTTGCAATCCTTGCTAAATTTAGGGCCAAAAAATAAAGGATTTTTTTGAAAATCAGTGAAAGGGGTAACCAACTAATACCCCATTCTGTTTGTTATAAGGGGGCAGCATTGATTGAGAGATTCTATGAAAGCTTAGGGTAAACCTTGAGATCCGAATTATTAAGGTTGGTTAGGGGTAACCAACACCCTTTATATCTATTGGAGGCCGACCCAACCATGGAAAAGCACTATCTAAATACGGATAAAGACAGATGTAAACCCTGACTGGGGCCAACTGTGCCAATAGAAACCCTCTCCAACATTGGATACCTTGAAACTCTGTTACATCATAATTAACCTGGTATGGATTTCTGCACGATTAGCTTAAACAACACAGATAGGAGTCTATAGCTTGGTATCATGACCCCGTAAGAGGCAAAATTAAACTTTTACTATGGTAGGTAGTTAGTGCTTTGATTAAATCATCCAACCCTATGAAAAATTCTATAATCAAAGTTATATGTTATGGAGATATATCCTATAAAGATTAATAAGATTGATAAATTAAAATTACTTTTTGAACTGATCTACTATCCAAATACACTCCGTTGAAATTGGCGCAGTGGCATCAGTATTCTAAGGCACAGGTCATGTTGTGCTCCATAAAAAGGTACAGTTTGAAAGCAGTGACCTTGAAAAAACAAAATATAACCTTGCTATCAAGAGCAGGTTTTTGTTAACCTAAAATTAAAAGCCCAACATAGTATCTGGTACCAACTGTGGCTATGGAGCTCGCGGTTGGTAGCCTTTGTTGTGATAGGCTTCAGAAAGCTATTAGAAGAACAAGGAACCCGTTCCCAGATGAAGATCCCATCCAGATAGGTTACTCTCACTCCCAGGGTTCCTATTGGTGAAGGTGAATGTTACCAGAGCTGCGCTTAAGATTTTCTGACTAGTTGCAAAGTATTTGGAAACGTCAGGGAAAGGAATGCCTAGGTCTTAAGTTAATTACAACAATTAGCAACCCACCAGATACCAGTAATACAGGGACAATGAGCCAAGGTAATAAAAGCACTATTGGGAACCGATTTATGCCGATGCAGGGCAAGGTCAAGCTTAAAAGTCAGCTATCACAACACATCTTCAGCTGAGGTGCAGCAAGGGGAGTAATAATGATAAAGATTGCAATCTGATTGTCCATGGCCACAGGGGTGAGGTAGATCAAATTATATTGATGATTTGGGGTTTAGCACCGGTGAGATGGCAAGGTATTAATTAAAGTTTTGATACTACCCATAATCAGTGATGGTGCTCAATAAATGGCAGATTAGCGTTGGCATAGATACAAGCTGATTATGACCTCATTCTAATAATTAGTTAGATACAAGGGTAAGTAATAAATGATATGTTTAAATGGGTGATCAAGACAAATCACAACATTTATCCCATTTTAACCAAACATCATGGAACAAAATTGAGTAGGAGCAAACTAGTTTAAAGAGAAACCATGGCCAAATGGCCTGAACTTTACTAGTACTTCTTCAGGAACTTAGTATGAACTCTTATAAGGTAGCCTCTAAAAGGATCTTCTAAAGTGTAGACTATGGAAGATTTCTTCTCAATAACCTCAAAAGGTCCTTTTCAAACGTAACCAATTTACTAGTCCATCCAAAGCCATTAATATTACAAAAAAGAACCAGTTCCCTATGGAAAAGGTAGTTAAGGTCCGTTTATCTTTATTATTGCTCTTTTGAGACTTGATCTTTTAAGCCAGCGCTCTTTGTATGATTCTTTCTATAGCTGGATTAATGTCTGCATGAGCTTTTAAGGTATTTAGTAAGCTATATGCCATTCAATAGCACAATAGTATAAATTTGGGGTAGCGCGGGATGTTTACCCATATAGATATTTGAAATGGTGAGCACCTTATCACCAAGTGTAGGCAATATCATATGCAAACATGGCGGAGGGCAAGGAAAGGTTCCATCAGGATGTTTTCAGTGATCAACTTCTATAGAAAGCCAATGAGAGTAACATTTCTTGTTCCATGGTGCCGTTGGTCACAGAATGATATGGCATAGACAATACCCCTTATATGCTCATCACAACATTAGGTTTAAGAATAATATGAGATCATTTTAGTCAAATTATTGATTATAATAAGATATGGGTTTCGTGTTTATAAGGTATGTCTTCTAAAATAAAAATAACCGTTGTTGTAGATCACATATCCTTGACTGCTTTGGCCTTCACCCACTTAGTGAGTTGATTGATGGTCATGATCATATAATTAAATTGCCCACAAGTGTTGGCATTGGGCTAAAATTTTGATCAGGAGAGCGTGCCAAGCGATATAAGGTTTAAACTGATAGTAGGTGTTTTCTGGTAAAAGGATTCATCTTGGCATCCCTTACAAGAGTTAGGAGTCTTATGGATATTAAAAGGCATCAATTACCAACAGTAGTGTTGTTTTGACTGTTCAAGTGTTTTACTATATTGCTGTGCCCTGTCACCTTATGACCGCCAACAATCAAGTCTATCCACTAGGTGGGCCTTGGAATTAAACATGATGTCTGTCAATAATCTTGTACAGTACCTCCTTTATAATAAAGTTATACCTCAGCTTTTCCAACGTGCATTCAACTTCCTTGGGTTAATTACATATTAATGGCTTAACATCTTTGATAAAGATTCATTAGTAAAATCAGATGTCAGGCCATGGTGGGCAACCAAGAGATACAGTAGCATTTTGGTGTTTCAGAATGGGCCAGTGCCAGACTACAAGGTTGTAGGCCTATAGTTCTATAGCTCATCAGTTCAGCTGCCCTTCCGGCACCTTAAAGGCTTGTAACCACCAAAGTGAGGCGTGGTTGGTTACTACTCTGAAGCGCACACCTTAGCATATACCTAAATGCTTACATGTGTAGATGATGGGCAGGTATTTTTTCTAATATAGTGTAGTTTTGTTTGTGCTCGTCCAAAGCTTTGACTATAGTAAACCATTTGGTGCCTGAATCCCTCAATGACAATTTGTGGTAACACTGACCAATGGCGTTAAAGGTTGCATCTGTTTGAATAACAGACGGTTTATCAAAATTAGGGTACTTGTATATTTGTGCTCTGGTGAGGCAAAGTCTCAATTTGTCAAAGGTTAACTGTTAATTTAATATCCACTAAAACTGTACACCATTTTTTATGAGGTGAAAAAAGGGCTCACCTATTAAACTAAAGTTTTGTCAAACTGGCGGTAATAAACACTCATTTTAGAGAACACCTGAATGTCCCTCTTTCTTTTCAGCCACACAATTTTTTATAGGCCTCAATCTTTGCTGTCTGGGGATGTAAGCCCTTCTTGTCATTGGGAAACCCCAGATGTTCAGGTTGTTATTGGAAAAAGTTCAAATATGTTGTTTAATCTTAAAGATCAGCCTTGCCCATGTGGTAAAAATCTTACTTCAAGAGTTGAAGCTAATCATTATTCTTTTTGGGGAAACCGTTTGTATCCTCCAAATAAACTATAAATGAAAGATTTTTAGATCACCTAAGATTTTGTCATGGACCACTGAAAGGCCTTGGGGGCATTGCACGAACCATGTGGCATCCAAGTGGGTTGGTAAAGGACCTAAATAGTAATAATGGCGCACTTCTTCTGTTCATCTTTTGGCAGTTTGATCTTCCAGAAGCAAGAAATTAACTCTATGAATGAAAAGTATTGCATGCTGCCTAAGCGGTATAACACCTCAATGCATGGTATAAGATATAAAATCTCTTATATTGTTGTTCAGGTTCCTATAGTCAATCACCATGTAACTTGATCCATCCTTCTTTATGATGGTCAATACCAGGGATGCCCAAGAACTCTTGGAGGGTACTAGCATTTCAGTTGCACCAGCTGTTTAAAATCTTTGTGATAACTTCATTGGCTGCCTTTATTTGTCTAAGAGGGTGAAGATTAATTATTAGATATATACTGGTAAAATTATGCTTTAACACGTCTTGTGTACAACCAAAATCAAATTATCCCAGAGCAAATAACACTATAATTCTAATATAGGGGCATCACTTGGTCCTTTTTGTGTTAAGTTAAACTAGAGAGACTTTTCTGAGATACCAGGGAACACCCCATTAGCATTTATTATCATCATGCTAAACTTTATCCATATTATCAAAAACATGGATACTTTGTATCTCATAAACTGGTAAATCTGCAAAAAAGCAATAATCTAGTGTCACTCAATTTGGATTAGAATATAGCTACAAATTAGCTAAAAGCACCTGGATTTTGCCATATTCTATAAGGATAAACCCAAGCTCAGTGACATGTTTCAAAGTAGATTAGCAAAATGCCAAAAATATATTACCATATAACTCCCAAGGAAGTTTAGATGAATTTTGATTCATCTAAAATTTGATGGACCACCGTTATGTTTAAAATTCAAATTAGCCCTTACCATAATAAACTTTAACTCTAAGACCTGGTTGATTAATTGCCTGGTATGCCACTGATACATTTATAACTGATTGAAACAATGCCATTTTTATATGCCAGGTTAACAAATACTTGATTATGAGGCTCTGGGTCCTTATATTTCTAGATGTAAAATTGCAGATGGGATTATACTAGTTTTCTAAAGTGTTCTTTTCAAGATCAGTTAGACTCCTGTTGTAATCATCACAGGGGCGTTGATGTACAACTACATAGGTCAGTGCGTTATTAATTAAAATAAGGGAAACTGTATGAAGAAAGTATTTCTAAAGACAGAAGTTAGATAAAATTATCATCAAAGGTTTTCATTATAGCAGCTTTAATCAGCTAGGTGACAGAAAAAGATCCCCTCTCATTTTCCAAGTCCATCTTAAAAACCTTTACTATAGAGTATCAAGAAGTCATGCTAATTCTAGAAAATGGTAGAAATTATTGGCTTGGCATTTTAGGGGACAAAAACCCTTAACAATTATTTTATAATCCAACAGGGAAATAGAGAAAATAATAATAAGGGTTAAATTTATGATGACGGAAGGCCTTACAAATTGAGAGTCAATGAATTGGGGAATATTCACCAGTGGGGTAGTAAAGATTTGACCCTTAGTAGCTATTAAAAAGTAAACGAGGCGGGTTAACCTTGTTTAGTAGCTATTCAGCTAATTAAAAAAACTTGGGCGTGTAGTCAAGGTAATCCGCCATAACTTAATTTGACAGATCAATCTTAGCATCAAGGCCTAAGGAATCAAAACCTTGTCTAAAATACCATTAAGATAGTTAAAAGAATTGAATGGTTGGTCAGACCAAATTACAACATTTCCACCCACTTGACCAAACATTCCAGTACAGAAATGAGAGGGGGATAGAGGGTAATTAGAATGATGGACTGCTAGGTCAGGCAGCACATACACATTTATAATTATCTGATGCTTTTGGATGTGCTTTTGGGTAAGAGTAGGTGGTTTCAAAGAGACCTTAAGTTCTCCATGGTTGGGATAAACAGCACCAGAGGTAACAAAGGGAACCTTTTTGGATTGGCAGATTGGTGGGAGGATCTTATCATACAACCCTTCAGGAAGTTGAAAAGTTATATCTGTTCCAATGAGGACCTTATGCTCTGGCTTAATAGTATGCCTTTGCCCAGCGCAGAGTAAAATTTTGTTGGACTTCAAGATGCGCTGAAGCAAATTAAGGTATTTTGGTCACCTTTACAATATTCAATGGGAATAAATCCCTCATTAGAATCAACGTTCACAATTAAGGAATATTATGAGGTGGGCTCAACCTGGGTGATAGATATGACCTCTGCAGATACAGAAAGTGGCGTAGGCACAGTATGCATGTGGTTCTCTAGTCTACAATACAATCTTAAAAAAATCCGTCATCAGCAAAGCAATCTCAGGAGATTCAATGGAATGCTCAGCAACTGCGCCCACCAGTCCAAGTTCATCATCTGGGGAGTTACAGTTATAATACAATGGAACTTGTTGCCCCACTACTTCCAAAGTATTACCTTCAAACTGGCTTAAGCCCATACTTCCTCATGAAAGAGGCACCTATAAGTAGCTTTAGTCATAACGTGGTAAAATGATGGCAGGAGCAGACAGCACTTTTGTACCAAACCAAGCGGTAAGGAGCTAAAATGCTCCTAGTGAGGTATTAGCACTAGGTCCCACGGTACCATGTTTTTTACAATTGTCAATATCAGGCTTAGTTTCAAGTTTCTTCAGTAATGCTGAAGAAACAATGTTGATGGGTGCCCCGCTGTCTACAATTACCCACACCAGTACATTATATACACTAATATCAACATAATTACATTTAGCGTGATTATTGACGCTGGTAAATGTATAAACGTCAAAAGTATCCGCTTGACTCAGATAATCCAGTAAGTTATTATTTGCCTGTGACCACAAGGCCATAGCAAACTCAATGTTTATTTTCCCCTCTAAAATGCCAGCATTGGGACATCATTCCATAATTTTTAAATTATTGACTGGGATCTTCAGACTTTTAGTTGATGTAAAATATTCCTGTTCTACTCCAAAAGAGCTTTTACTGAATCCTTATCTGGGGTGGAGGCCACTAATTGAATAATTGATTCTTTCTTGAGGATTTCTATCAGGGGTGCCAAAAGTAAGGGCGCAGTAGCGGCGAGCTAGTCAGGGTAAGCTGAGGCCTCCATGTGGTGCAACTGGGGAAAGCCTGTGGAAACATGGGTGAGTAGCTAACACCAGAACACAAAGAGGCACGTTGGTCAGGTCCTTTAGTTGTAACGTATGGGGCTCCCAAGGTCCAGCCCACCACCAGCCCTAAACCACCACCCCCATATGTGGCTGTACCAATTCTGAATGGTCCTGTCCAAATGGATGATCTTGCTGAGCATCTGGGCTGAGGTGCATCCCTACAGCCTCTGTCGCCTTGGGGTCACCCAGCCGAGGTGCAGTCAACCAGCCTCTGTCACCTCAGGCCACTCTGGCTCCTTCCCCTCTCACCAGGGCAAGGTCACTATCAAAGGATCCTGGCACGTCCACCCCTTCCCCTCCTCCTCATTGCACCGCCATCTGCACCCCCAACCTCACTTAAATAAATATAATTAAATAAACAAGTCCAGAGAATAGCAGCCTTTATTGGGAGTAGACTTGAAGTCAGAATAGAATTCCAAAGTGAGGTCCATCGGAGCTGACCTTGCTTTGAAATACTTCCTAAAAAGGCTAAATGAATTGTGGGTAATGAGGGGCGCAAAAGCCTCCAGAATTGATGGCATCCAGGCAACTTGATGGAGAAATGAAGGGGAACCTCAGAACGCACAACCAATTAAATAAATTGATTTATTTAAAACTTATTCCATTATTGACCCAAATAGGAAAATCCTACTTGGAATAATGGAATTGCAACTATTGACGCACACAAATCTCAATATTCCCAACTTTATGAGATTCATGTACAATTGTCAATCATTACAGTAGTGGCCAGAAAGAAGTGTGGGTTGGTATTGATGACTGTGATAACCTGTTATTGAGGATGTCTACCACTCCCTGAGGGGAGAATATGGGCAGGAAGGGGGGTACAAGTCAGGCAAGGTGCCTTTCAGATGGCCTTTCCACAAGCTGGGGTTGCATAAGTGCGGACCCATGAACAAGAGAGGCAATCCTTGTTGGCTGCGCTTTGGTGCACCTTCCTACAATAAATGCCACAGTTTGCCAAGTTGGCCTGAAGTTTAGCTAGCTGCCAGTATGATCGGAAGAGATGTCTGGTGGCAAAAGTGATCATGCAAGAAATTTAATTTTGCTCCAAAAGGACTCCAAGACTTCCTGGACAAAAAGGGGCTGGAGAGCATAAGTCCACTAAAAAGCAGGTGACAAAGGGGAGCGCTTCAGCTTCTCCCCCCTCGGGGGCCTTAAACCTGGGGGTCATTGGGTCTTGTCTCCTGCAAAGGGGATGGAAGGCATATCACCTGTCCTGGCTAGTGCAGACGAGCTGCCCAGTACTTAAACAGGGCGGGTATATGTCAGTTTAGGGGGCAGCATGAGCTACTCCCAATTGCAGTCAGGCTCACAATTTTAGTGGTGCTTAGAATCACGCAGCTCTAGGGTGGTGTGAGGAAGTACCCCAGGCCTTCATCCTGCAACAATTGCCTGCACTAGGAGCCCCTTGGGGCTTTAAAAACTCAAAATGCGCAGTAGCGGAGGTAATCTACAATCTTTTTGATGGTAATATTAGCGTTTAAAATGGGCAACATGACGATAAAACTCCTTTTGAGGCTTTCAGGCATGGAGGAAAGCGACCTGAGCGTCATAATGATTTAGAACTTTATCCCATAACAAGCCTGAGCCTACAAGTAAAAGCGGTCAGATTTAAGCTAAAACTTCCTTACTAAGATAAAAATTAATAGCCAGGAAGGCGGGTTTTTATCCTATCATTAGTTCCGTCCAGCCAAAGTTGTAAATAATAATGTTCTTGGTGTTGAGATATGACATACTAGCTTCAGTTATTTTTACAATACTAGCTCTTGACTATAAGGGTCCAGTAAATTCATCATCGTGAACAATTTAGTTTAGTTATTAGTGTTTCCTAAGGTAATCTTAAATAAACGTATGAAGTATGGATATTTCCACGCCTATCAAATTTGGTCAAAATGACCAGTTTAACTTGGAAGGAATTACTAGAGTGATAAGTATTGACGTCTTGGGGACCAAATATAACAGAAAAGGCAGGAGCCACAGCAGGGCTATGAGTAGCAGATGATAGTGGTATAGTAGTCAATATGTTGGGCAAGCTGGCCTCAACTGCCTCCATAAGATTTTCTGTCGTAGAATCAGAGAAATTAAGTTGATTATGTTCTTGTCTGCATTTTCAAGTAGCAATTTCAAGGTCCTGGAGGAGTTGCTTTACTACACTTTCAAAGTGCTGCCATTACCTCATAATTTATTTCTCAGCCTTCACCTATTTCTAAATAGCCTTATCAAACTGAGAATTTGACTTTCAAATTTCTTTCCCTTAGGACTGCACAAGGCTTTGTATATTATTTAGCTTCTGCAAGAGGCAGCAAAAGTAACTGCCCCATCTATATATAAAGCAAGGATGCTAAGGCAGTGCAGAGACTGAGGATTTCTTCATAAAATTGGAACGAATTGGCAATTATGCCCATAAGCTTAGAACTTGATGGACCCTCTTCATAATTAGGTTCATCATATGGGATATATGGGGGTTGCTCCAACAATCATCATCAGATATGATTTATTCAGGTGTTTTTACAACAGCAGAAAGGGTGTTGAAAGTGGCCCCTATAGTGAGCACCAGATGTGTAATTGGTGCAGGGGCATCAATGTATAACTGCACAGGCCAGTACTTTCTCAATAAAATAAGAAAACTGCATGAAGATTGTATCTGTCATGGAAATGGCTGATAAGAATTAGAATGGGCTCCCAGTCAGGGTGTGTGAGCACCCAGTGGAGAGCCCAGAATGCCAAGGGCACAATGGTCCATGAAACTAGAAGAAGGGGGGATCTAGTAGGGACGAGATGAAATCAAATGTTTATAAACATACCGAAGGCCCTCAAGGCAAACAAGATGGTTGCAATGGGGCAACTGTGAGTCTTGTGGGGGCAACCCCCAAGGGCGGGAGAGGCAAGGAGGATGATGACTCCTCCAGGGTTCACGGTTGCTGGCCTTTGGTTATGGGTAGGTGGGGTCTGTGCGCCAGAGAGGGCGGCACAAGACCCACC
>JAKSZP010013640.1:0-66837 GCA_022478985.1 Massospora cicadina | reverse complement strand
TCCCCTAATTAATGGATATTTTGGCAAGTTACGTGGAACTTGATTTAGTAGTCTGGAAGACATTTCATGTACACAATGATTTTAAATATAGAAATGTTTCGGGTAGCAGTTTGGTGTTATTTGATTGATTCGATATGTTTATTTTGTTTGGCTGAGTGGTTGATGGCTTTTGGTCAAATCGATAGGACACAGTTTATATGGTGATTAGTTATTAGTTGATTTGATAAGTTCAATTAGCTTAATTGAGTGGTTAGTGGTTTTTGTTGATTCTATTGAGTAATTAGAATTGGCTGAGTGGTTATTGTTTATCTATAATATAAAATCTAAATCAATAAATTTGAATATCTGAGATTCTACAGACACCATAGCAAAGCACGGGTAAATCGGCTAGTATAATTATAAAGTAAAAAGTTTAATACTTTTAAGTGAAATGAAAGTGACTTGTAAATATGGCGAAGAACTAGGAGTTTTTGTAAGAATCCTTTAGGGAAGATACAGAAATTGAATTAATTGTAACGGGTCAACATTATTAAAATATACTTAAGGAAGAAGTATGACTATAGATTATACTAATTATTTGAGAATTTAATATACTTACAATTTGCAATAAGTTCTCGATTACAAGATCGGTACATAGGATCTGATCTCATTTATTGGGGTTTCGATTGCAAAAACTTGAACACTTCGTAGAATGTAAGTACCCAACAGCAACTCCTTTGCAATTTGGTAACATATTTAAGCGAGCTATTCTAATGTATTAAAATAGAAACGATACTATGTACTTTATTATAATTTTCGTTTTTATACTTTTGCTTTTATGTATGTTTTATAATGTGCTACCTTAATGAATTTTTAAAACTTGTCAGCAATTTTTTAAAAACATTTTGCTTTACTGGCTTTGTTTTTATATTTTAGGTTATTAAAGATTTATATTTCTATTTCTTTTGTTATCTTCCAATTCCTATACAATATTAACATCTTATTAAAGTGGAAATGTCAATAGCTGAGGCCGAGTTTTTGAAAGATACGTTAGGGGCCATTTCCCGGTTAGCTAATTCCAGTGTCTATAATGATGTGCAATTGAGACTTCGAAAAGAAGCTAACTTTAAAAGAAAGCCAAACGAGGTAGCTTCATCTAAAGCATCTTTTTTAGCATGTTTGTACATCGTTTTCGTGACCAATATATGTATTTTAAACGTTTGGTGTTTAATCTAGTTATAACTTTGATATATTTTAAGCTTGAATCGGTTTTTATTTTAGACTTATTTATAGTATATTTATTTGGAAATTCCTTTCCTAAATGGATCTTCTTCCTCTCTATAAATTAAATAGAAGTTGTTTTTGCCTAGTTTTAGCACAGAATCTATTTTTGTTTTGCCTGGACAATAGAAATTCATTTTAACGGGGTTTATAAAGATTTTAGCAAGTATTTTTATCAAAGCTTCTTGTTGGGTATTGATCTTTCGTCGTATGCCTACATAAAAGGATTTTGTTTTTATATTTCTCCAATTAGCGACTTGGAATTGTACAAAAAGATGTGTTTGCCTCTGAGCCTAGTTTATAATTCCGTTGAGCCTCTTTTTTGCTGGGAAACTTGTTTTGCTAATCTTAGCTCTAGCTACCTCCAGAGTATAAAGTCAGAGCTTTTCTTCCTAGCTCTTCCGGCGATACATTAGGTTTGTTACATTATATGGTTGCTTTTTAAGAAATATTAGACCCGAAATTTTTAAATATCCCATTTGATTTTTTGATAAACATAGCTATTTATTCTTACATTTGACTTTTGGTAGGCGGCTTTTCGTTAAATGTAAAATATTTGAATTCGAATATGGTGACTGCAATTTCTAAATTTACTCTCCAATCAACAATCTTTGACGTTAAGGGCCAAATTTTTAAGGTCCTATCTATTCCTCCAGATCATCAACGATTAATCTTCAAAGGGAAGGTCCTTCCTGATATTAAGACACTTCAAGAACTAAACATTAGTTCCGAGGCTGTTCTTCATCTTCAAAAAAAAGCGCCTACATCAAGCTCCACTGAAGCTGAAACTTCGTCTCAAAGTCACTCTTCTACGTCTTTGGTCTCTGCTTCAAATAAAAGCATGTTAACTTCAGTGCAGGAGTTGATAGCCCGGGATACTTTTTGGGACGATTTGAAAATATATTTGACTGAAACATACAAGGCAGAATTCAATGATAAAGAGGCGGAATCGCTAATTTCTAAATGGCGGTATGCTTCCAATTCTTCCAACTGATTTAAAATCACTTTAATTCCGATGCTATTAAAGGCCGCTTGTTTAGTTCCAAATAAATTAAATTAATCTTTTTTACTGCTGCAGTTTTAGATGTTTTACTATGCGGTTAGCATGTTTGTAGGCTTAGAGGTAAGCATTTAGACTAGCCTGTGTCCCTTCAGAGATTTTTGATTTAGTTTATTAGTTTAGTTGTTTACTATGTATTTACAATAGTTTAAGTACGCCTAGGACACTATTACAAGTGTGCTCTCCCTTTGCGCTGACAAAGAAGTCTTTACATTTGAAGCTTACCATGCTAATTTATTTAGCTCTAACCCTTAGTTTGGGCAAATGCGCTCTTGCCATACCTAAACTTAAATGATCACTTAATCTTTAGCTTAAATCTATATGCAGCAGGGCAATTGATGATTGGATGAAATATGAGCTATGTTGGTTTTAAAGTCAGATACTCAAATAATTATATATTTAAAAAAATGATAGCAACTAGCTACAAATTTTATAGCTGTACAATAATTTTTTAATTATAATATTTTGTAAATGTAGCCCAATTTTAGTGCACCTTTAAGTATTTGTTTCTGCCAATATGGAAATAGAATATATCATTCAATTGTGCTTCACTTGATATTCATGTGATCAGCATTTGCCTGGTGCAACTACTCGGGCTTGTTGGTGTCAGTTCTCCATCCAATATTTTACAAAAGCACAAGGCAACATGGCCCATGTGCTGGGCCAGAATAACAGCAAAAGAAAAATTGGGTTTGGTGCTATAAAAAGGTTTTTGTCATACTTCCAGGTGTTAAAAATGAAATACCAATGTTAACCCTTTCTACTCTGTTGGTGACAATATGTTGACATGGTAAAATATTTAAAAATATCCATAGATTGTTGTTATTTTATCTAAAATAAAATAATTTATACAAATATTTAATCATTTGAATATCTATTTGTATGATATCGTTTAAATTTTTAATATTTTTTGCCCAAAATCTACCATTTATACTTGAACTTGCAAAGTAAAATGGAGTTACAGGTATGTCATACAAAAAATCTGGAGTTGAAAAGTGTGACGGTCAAGGTGCTGCCTGACCGCCACATAGCCCTGACCCTCCCTACAGCGGGGATTGAGGCTATTAGTAATGTAAATAATATAAATAAAGCATAAGGCTTGAGGACAACGACCCTCAAAATGGCATTCTGATAAATCAGATGTCAGAAAATTGATGAAACCTCAGAGCAAAGGTGGCAAAGGTCGACATAAATGGTGACCAGGCTAATCAAAGGCTGCGAACCTGAAGTCTGATAAACTAAATGATGAGAATGGCAATGGCAAAGGGCAGCCCAGTAGATCAGGGGCTGCCAGGCTAAATTATCCCAAAAATAGAAATTTTTGCAATAAGGTTGACATGAGAATGCTGAGCTCTGATTCATCCCCGACACACAAAAATATATGCAGAAAAGTTTCCATAATGCCACAAATACCCAACAAACAGTCTAGAATGGGCCTAGACAGGAATATTGGAGGCTGAGATTCTCAAAATAGGCCCATGAATAGCCCACCACCTGCAGACTCTGTGGGATCCAATTTCCCCCATATCCCCCATTCTATAATATAAAAACAACCAAGCAAAGGTGTTTAAGACAACTTCATCTTCTAATATATAAATAAAACCTCAAAATTGAAAATAAATTTTGAGATTTTGAAATCATTTATTAAGATTTTGAAGGAAAACCAGGGATTTTGAGCAAAGAATATGGACTATTCCTCAGATTTTGACAGAGCAGTTGCCTCTCTGTATGCTCTCTATGGGGGACAGACTGTCCTCCTCAGTGTTAGCATCATCCTCACCATGTTCCAAGGATACCTTAATCACTCATCAAGCCAACAAATGAAGTACTTAACCACTGCAGCCCTCTCATATTTGTGGGCCCTCACCTGGGCCCTCTTGCCCAACTGTTTTGTGGCAATGTGGAAAGACCACATTCATCACATTAGATGAAGTTCATTTAATCTCATCTCCCTTTGTGGGATGGGATGAGGAGACCATATGAGAGAGCCCTACCCACTTGGTATGACCATACTACCACTCTCCTGATGGTCATCTTTTCCATCCTATTACTGCTGAGGGAAGCCGCTCACCTCCTCCTGTCCTGAGGGAATTCTGTCACTTTTATCCAATGCATTGATGCCATGTCTGAGTTTAGACAAGCACTGACCCTGGAGGAGTTGAGTGTAATGCATAGAACCTTCTCTTTCATTAGATTACAGGCCTGCCTCACAGCCACTTGGGGTACAACAGCTGCATCCCTCCAGATCACCCAGGTGATAGCGGACCTGCCAAAGAACCTGTCCATCTGGCTCACTGACCTCTTGGAAAATCAGCGGACCCTTCCAGCCTCTCTGGAGGACTGCCTCCACCTTGTGGGAAGAGCCACCACCCCAAATGACTCTCAAGATGCCACCTGGCTAGTGCTCTTGGACTTCAGCCAAGGGAGAATGGCCATTAAGGAGTATGCTTGGCTGTTCCAGCCCCTAGCCAAAGCCACAAAAGTGTCTCCTTCCCAGCTTGCACAGATATTTAGACAGAACCTTTGCCTGAACATCCTCACAGCTATGGCTGCCACCTGCCTAGGGGCAACCTTGGAGGAAGAGGTCACTGTGGCTTCTCAGGTAGAGAACCAGCTAACCTTGGCCCAAGCCAGGGCCTCTGTGCCTGGGAACCAGGGCAGATTCCATGGATGATGCGCAGAGTCAGAGCCCATCTCAAGCCATATGGGGCAACAAGAGCAGGGGGCTCCAGGGAAAATGCCTCACGCCCTGCAGCTCCTGCACCCACTACTCCCAGCGGCACGGACAGCCCCACCTACAACCTTCATTTGACCCCTGCTCACATTTCTTCACTCAATAAAGGAAACGGTTCCTCCTACCTGTTTATTCCGTTTACTTTGAAGTGAAAGAAGAAAGGGAAATGGGCCAAGTTAGAACAACTGTGGGCGTTAGTGGACACTGGAGCTGAAGAAAACTACTTGGACTGAGAGTTAGCTAAGGAATTGGGAGTACAAATGTGAGAAAAGAGTACCATGACTCTTGTGGACACCTCCAAGTCATTGGAATGCTGGGAGATTGAGCCCAGGATCAAGCTTCAACAGGGACTCCACAACTTCTGGGAAGACTTTTGCGCTATCCAGAACCTGCCCCACCCCATTGTTCTGGGAATGGAATGGTGGCATAAGTACTCCCCACATTTTGATCTGGAGGAGGGCCAGGTGATGCTTCACCCCAAGGACCAAGAGCCTATAATGTTAGAATTCTTTACCTTGGGCAGAAGCAGGCCTGGCGTGAACTCTGTGCACCTAGGGACAGAAAGGGAAAATATACCAGAGGAATTCAGAGACTATGAACACCTGTTCCAGAAGAGCGTCGCTGACACCTGCGATCCACAGGGCCCCTTCACATTCTCGTTCAAGTTCAAAGGGGATGCTGAACTCCCAAAAGGAAGCCCGGTGTACCCCCTGAACCCCAGAGTGAAGGAAGCCCTGGACCAGTATGTAATGATATGTTGGAGCAAGGGATGATTGTGCCCTCGAAATCTCCAGTGGTGTCTCCCATCCTCCTGGTTCCCAAGGCCAACAGCAAGCTCTGCCCCTGTGTGGACTACCGCCATTTAAATGCCATAACTGAAATGGACCCCTATCCCATTCCACTAATGGCGAGCATCTCACAGATGATCGCTGGGAGTCAGGTGTTCTCAAAGTTGGACCTGGTTGACACTTTCAACCAAGTGCCAGTTGTACCCGAGCACCAACAGTACACAGCATTCAAGTGCCACCTAGGGGTGTATGAGTACAAGGTTATGCCATTTGGACTTAAGAGCGCCACAGCCATTTTTCAAAGGACCATTGATCATGTCCTGGGCGACTTGATTGGGAAATGCTGTGACGCATACATGGATGACATCTTGGTGTTCTCCAAGTCACATGAGATACACATAGAGGACGTTGAGAAGGTCTTTAGGGCACTGGACAAGGCTAACTTGCGACTGAAGCCCTCCAAATGTGAGTTATACAAAGACTCAGTATCTTTCCTAGGAAATGTTGTATTTGAGAAGGGGACAACCATCTGCCCAGACAAGCTGATGGCAGTGAAGGAGTGGGCAGCGCCAACGGATAAAACAGGTGTGCGCAGTTTCTTAGGGGTGGTGAATTTTCTGAGGAGATTCACCAAGAACCTCTCAGAAACAGCTTCCCCACTTACCCGGTTGACCAGGCAAGTCCCTTTCCAATGGGTAGAGGAAGAGGAGAGGGCGTTCCAGGCCATCAAGGAGGCCCTTCTCACAGCGCCAATCCTAGTGCACCTGGATGCCAATTGTCCATTCATTGTGGAGACAGATGCATCAAATTTCGCCATTGGGGCGGTCCTCTTGCAGACAGAGGAGGATGGTTTGGAGCACCCAGTATGCTACTTCAGCAGGAAGATGCTACCGGTGGAAAAAAACTACCCTTTCTATGACAAGGAACTCCTGGTGATTGTCACAGCACTAGATGAGTGGCAGCATCATCTGTTGTACACGCGCCACCCATTCATAATCTGGACTGACCACAGGGCCTTAGAGTTCCACAAGAGCCCCATAGGATGAACCAAAGACAAGCCTTCTGGCACCTAGAGCTGTCTTAATATAATTTTAAAATAGAATATAAGCCTGGGGAGAGAAACTTACTCCCAGACCTACTTAGCCAGGACCCAAAAATGACCTTTGCAAAAGAGGAGCTGGACGATTACAACATGGCCACTATGCTCCCTCCCCAGGTGTTTGCATTGATACAGGAGGAATGTGCCAACTTAACAGAGAGAATCTGGACAGCTCAACAATGCACCAAATTTGGAGACAAGGTCAGGAGAGAGATAGAAAGAGGGGACCCCAGATAAGGCTACAAAAATTACAGGAAGGAGGGGGGCCTCATCCTGCACCATGACCGCCTATGGGTCCCAACGCTCAAGCTTCAAACTGAAGTAATGGAGTTATGTAATGACCACCCCTGGCGGGACACCCTGGGATGGGAAAACAATTGAGCTGATATGCCAGAACTACTCTTGGTCAGGCCTAGTGGAAATGGTAAGAGGGTATACCGCGCGCTGCCTTACCTGCGCCCAATCAAAGCCATCTCAAAACAAACCTGCAGGCAATTTAAAACCACTGCAAATCGACCAAATTCCGTGGACCTCCCTGAGTGTGGATTTTATCACTGGGCTCCCAGAATTGGAGGGCTACAATGTGGTCATGGTGGTGGACCAACTAACAAAATATGCTGAGTTCTTCCCATGCACCTCTAAGGTCATGGTGAAGGATGTGGCTGAAATCTTTGTGAGGGAGGTCTTTGCCCAACATGGACTCCCAGATGAGATCATCTTGGACAGGGGCCGCAGTTCATCTCCAGGTTCTGGAATCACCTTCTGGAAAATTTTAAAATTAAACCATGCCATTCCTCCACTTACCACCCCCAATCAGATGGCCAGAAAGAGAGGGTCAATCAGACCCTGGAACAGTATCTACAGTGCTACCTCACCACATGACATGACCATTGGATCAATTGGCATAGAATTGCACAGTTTGCATACAACAACCTGGCGCACTCATCAACTGTAATGTCGCCCTTTTTTGAAAACCGCAAGTATTACCCACAGATGATGGAGGGACACGCTGAGGGAACAAACCCCGCGGCAGATGAGTTAGTGACTGGAATGAGGGAAAATTTTGAAACATTGAGAGCCAACCTGGAGAAGGCGGCAGAGGCCCAGAAGAGGAAGGTGGATGCACATTGCTCCGAGGCTCCGCCCCTCAAAGATGGAGATTATGTATTGATAAATGCCAAACACTACACACCCCCAGGACAGAGTAGGAAGTTTGGACCCATCAACTTAGGACCCTACAAGGTCCTTCGACAGGTGAATGAGGTGGCGTACAAATTAGAATTCCCAGAAGGATCAAGCGCACATCCAGTTTTGCACATTTTGCAGCTCAAGTAATATAAAGGACCCATACCAGCAAAGTGGAGCCAGTCCAGTTGGACAACCCAGGGGAGGTGGAGTATGAGGTGGAGGAGATTCTGGACACCAAGATCGCTCACAAAAAGTGATGGTAATTGGTAAAATGTGTCAGATACCCAATAGAAGAATTCTCCTGGCAAACAGCTGCCAAATGTGCCAAATGTCCCCAGAAGGTGGAGGAATACTGGGGGCACAGGGGCTCTCCTCTGAGGGGGGTGATGTGACAATCAAGGCGCTGCCTGACCGCCACATAGCCCCAACCCTCCCTAAGGATGGGGATTGCAGCTATTAGTAAAATAAATAATATATATAAAAGTGTAAGACTCAAGGGCAAAGACCCTTGAAAATGGCATTCTGACAATCAGATGCTGGAAAATTGACGAAACATCAGAGCAAAGGCGGCAAAGGTCAACATAAATGGTGACCAGGCCAATCAAAGGTTGCCAACCTGAAGTCTGATGAACTAAATGATGATAATGGCAATAGCAAAGGGCAGCCCAGCGAATCAGGGGCTGCCAAGCCAAATTATGCCAAAAATGGAAGCATCAAAAACCATGGCATTGGGCAGCCCAGCAAATCAAGGGCTGCCAGGCCAAATTATCCCAAAAATGGAAATTTTTGCAATAAGGTCAACATGAGAATGCCAAGCTCTGATTCTTCCCCGATGAATGAAAATATATGTGGACAAGTTTTCATAACACCATGGGTACCCAACGAATGGTCTAGAACAGGCCTAGATGGGAATATTGGAGACTGAGATTCTCAAAATAGGCCTGCAGATAGCCCGCCACTTGCAGACTCCATGGGATCCTATTTCCCCATATCCCCTGTTCTATAGTATAAAAACAGCCAAGCGAAGGTGTTTAAGACAACTTTGTCTTCTAATACATATAAATAAAACCTCAAAAATTGAACTAAATTTTGAGATTTCAAAAATCATTTATTAAGATTTTGAAGTAAAACCAGGGATTTTGAGCGAAGAATATGGACCATTCCTTGGATTTTGACAGAGCAGTCGCCTTTCTGTATGCTCTCTCTGGGGGACAGACTGTCCTCCTCAGTGTGAGCATCATCCTCGCCATGTCCAAGGATGCCTTAATCGCTCATCAAGCCAACAAATGAAGGACTTAACCATCGCAGCCATCTCATGTTTGTGGGCCCTCACCTGGGCCTTCTTGCCCAACTGTTTTGTGGCAATGTGGAAAGACCACATTCATCACAAATAGGTTAAATATACTAATAAGCTAGCTAAAAAGGTCAAAAATTGGCAAGGCTTTGGTGGCTTCTAATGCTGCATAATCATCGCACATATCAGAAAACAATTAAATAAAAAATGTCAAATTATAGTGGTAAGAAAGTTCATTAGAAAAGTGTAAATATGAAAAAAGTAGGGTCACCCCAAATCTTTGTAGATTTTTTTGTTGTGCTCAGGTCACTAAACTAAAGGTTAAGATTAAGTTTTTAGACTTTTAAATGTAGTACTAGAAGGGAGGATACCCCAGTGGTAGAGTATGGACTCAATGGCCACTGCCTCCTGAGTTTGATCCTGTTAGATGAACTTTGGGTAGGGGTCAATTATGAATGTGTTGGCGATGCAAACTAATGCCCCAAACTGAGATAGCGTTCAGCAAGGCGGTCCATGGAGTTCCTAGCTTATCTGAACGCCACACATGGAGGTTTTTAAGGTTTTATCCTACTTTACCATTTCTCCAATATCCCTTAATTGGTGCGGTATTATTCCCAGGTTGGCTCACCTCAAATCTACTTAATAAATATAGTACTATAATTAGTGAAACCATTCCCAAATATCTTATTTCAAATTTATAAAAAAGTTTCTAACAAATTGATATATAATTATTTCTCCATTGAGACCTATTATATTTTGTGCAAGCAACTTATAGCAAAACTTTCTTAGAAAAATCCTAAAATTATCTTCATTTTATGATTTAGTAGATTGAGATTGTTTAAACCACAAGTAGATATAAATTTTAATAAATAAAAATGGGTATAGTATTATAACTTTTAGCTTAGTGAAACAAGTGACCCTTTATTAGATATCACCTCCTAGTATTTAGGATACTTGGACGCCATTAGTGGGTTAAGAGAGAATTCATGATAGGCGGAGGTGAACTTTATCTAGATAAATGACAATGTACCTATCAGATCTCTCAAAATTCTCTTCATCTTGACTCGACTTGAGTTTATGGTGGTGGGTCACTAGAAGGTATAGTGAATCTGTGTGCTAAGGATTTTATATTTAATTCAATAAAGTATTTTGGAAATCTTTTCACCTTGCCTGATTACATGAGGTCCTAGGTGGTGATTTGAAAAAAAAATATTTTACTCCCCAAGAACCTCCTTTAGGTAAAAAAGAGGTTGTTTTTGCTTATAAATTTGGACCAAATTTAAGTTAGGGCATGAGCAGACCTCTGAGTGAGTACACTTATTATTCTGAGGGTTTGGCATAACCAGATTACCACAACAAGGCTATTTGGCTGAGGGTGTTGGATTTTTAGGTAAGGAAGAGGCACGCAGGTACTTTTTACCTTAAATCCAACAAATGGAGGATTAAAACCACTAATAGTAAAGAAAGTAAATAACAATAAAACTAGAAAGTTGGATTTTATATGTTTATTTAGATGCAGCAGGAGATAAGAATTGAACTTCTTTAATAAGTCAACAATTAGTATTTAAGACGATGAGGCTTGAAATTTGGATTACTTAGTGTTGGGATTTTTGCCCATATTCCCAGTCTGCTAGATTACCTGGTATCGCTAGGGGAAAAATTCCCTAAAGTGAAGTGAATTGGAAATCAGTTGACCTGAATTTTGGAGGAACTACGTTCAGGGGATTTTAGGATATTTGTCTGGTCATATCTGTAGGGGATCAATCTGGATGAATACCTAATATCTTATCAGGAAGAGCAGCTGATGAAATAAGGGCATCTGATAGTGATTAACTATCAGGTGTACTGATTGAGGTCAGTCAGGTTTCATCACCTACTGATTGGAAATGTTTAATGAATTGTGAGGCGAGTGATGCCACCTGCAACTAGCAAATCAATCAGTTGGTGAAGTGACCTGCCATAATGGGTAAAAAGTCCCATATTTAAGCAGTTTGCTAGCTAATTATGGTTGATTCACTTGGATTGAGAGGAAAACGTTAGGGACACATTTCTGACTCTTTCTGTTTGAGGTCTTGAGGATGTCCAACGTCAGAATCCTAGCCATGATGGGGAAGACCATTGCTGCCAAGATGAGGAAGGGTGATTCAATGGCAACAGCTGCCGTTTCATTGAAGAGGTGTCAACTGAGGGTTAGATGGCCAAATCCCCTATAAATTCCCTAGGATTCACTCTAATAAAATATAGTTAAAAACACATATACACTTATACATTACTACTTTAGAACATTATAAGTTTTATCGTAGATATGGTAATAGTTAGACTATCAGCATCTATTGTGAAGATTCCATCTCAAGGATATTATTGCAGAAGGCAATAATTGGTAAACTCTCAGAGAAGAGTAGAGATCTGAGAGGGGATCTAGAGACAAAGGGAACCACAGCTAAGGGATTGCTGCCAACTGTGTGTTGGGCTGAAGGAGACTGCCATCAGAGGATCTTATGAAGATCAAGTGGACAGGATTACAGAGAACGAATCCCTTTGATTACGATATCAAGTATTAATTGGAAATACTGGGTAAAGCGTTGGGCCTGAAAAAATTCTAACTCAACTACAAATAATAGTCGTAATACTATTATCAGATTATATATATATTCTTACAACGTGAGGTGCACAAGGAAATTGAACCTGTGCAGTAGAAAGATTACTAGGGTTGACCTCCAATAATCAACCCAACGGAGTAAATTTTTACAAGTTGGTGCTCACTACAGGGGTAGTTGAGTAGAAGAATCTATCAATGATGTCATATAAAGAAGATGTTTCCAATTTTAGAGATAAGTTACTGAAGGAATTAACAAAGGTGGAATGTGAAGAGGATCACATTCAGTGGCATTCACCCAGCTCAGCAGTGGAGCTCCAAGTGAAGCAAAATGAAGATACTCAAGTTCAGGGAAAAGACTTGCAGCCTAGATATGGAACAATCTAGTGCTGCAAGGAAACCAGTTCCACCAGACATCTACTTGAGATGAAGAGTATCAGCAGGGCCAACTTGGGTTGGAATTGGGCCCGCTGTAAATAGTCCCAAGGAACAGCAGGATCAACTCAGGTTGAAATTGGATCCGCTTTAAATAGTCCTGAGGAGAGAGTGTTTAGATGAGGCATTGGACAAAATAAGAAGCAATCAATCCGGAGAATTGGATTGCCATACCAATGAAGAGATGAAGTCAAAAGAGGAAATGATTGATCCAAGATAGTGGAGGAAATCATTTGATTTAATAACACTCAATCACTGGTCAGAAGTTGCTGGAGATGAGTTCATCAATTCCAGAGACATTGGATGAAGCTAACGATGCCAGAACGACCTGTGTAATTAAGGATAGCCATGAAGGCTGAAAATCGTTTTCAGGAGAAAAAAACGAGCTGGACAATTGGATGAAACTGTTGGCTGATGAGATACAAAGATCCAAGAAGCATCAGTTTGCCAAATAAGAGATGAAATTAGGGCCTGATGGACAAATTTCTAGTCAGGATTAAAGGCCTAATTCAGGAGAACTGCCCAAAGTTGGCAAGTATGGCCTATACATGAGAAGAAAGCGCTGCTGGTTATATAGGGAGAAAGGTTAATAATAATTATAGTACTGAGACTAAGAGAAAATAATTGCAATGTCCCCAGCGGACCTCTGAAACATTAAATGGTTATGTCCTGAGATTTTGGTCAAGTCCTAGAAGGGAACCACTGAACCAAATGGTTGGTTAAATCTTAAGAGGATAAGATTTTGAACCATGATAACTGGTAGGTTTAAGTACCCAGGACCCAGTTAAGATGAAGGGAAAGGAAGGACCTCTGAGCCTTTTTGTAGGTTGCAAGTCCCATTGCAAAAGAAAAATACAAAAAATATATATAATATTAAAATATTGATTTTATGGTCTATGAGTTTGGACCTAAGAAGCAACAAGAAATCCTGATGGCTGAATGGAGGAAATTCCACCCTCAATGAGATGAAATTATCAGCTGGGGTAGCCAAAAAGTATCACCTATTGGTTAATTAAGAGCAACTTGCTGATCTGTTGGAAGGCCAGCAAGAGGAGATGCTCAACTTATTGTAAAGTATTGGAGAATATTCGCCCAAAAATGACCAGGAAATTGGGATACACCTGATGTGAATTGCAAGTTCAATAATGGGGAAATCTGCCAATCAGGCCAAATTGAGATGATTCTACAATTTAGGTTCTCTCTAGTTACTTTTCTTTCTCGTTGCAATCACTATTGCAACCTATTCAATTCAAGACTGAATCTAATTTGATAATCTCACAGAGGAGATTAGTCTGCACCCATGTCAGGGAGCAGTTGGGCAAGCAAGGTAAGAGGAGCAGGTGGAAGGCCCGCGGCCTCCAACGTTTGAAAACGCCCCAGAGAATCTGGCGGAATAGACAAAAATCTTAAAAAACTGGCGGTCACAATTTCCCCAGAGATACTCGCATGGCAAGCACAATGCAACCAGTACATCAACACGCCACACTCCCAGCCACTTTTGTCAGTGGAATTCAGAGTCCGTGTGTATCTGGACATCCAAAAAACGGCCTTATGGGAAAATTTTTGTGAAGATGTACACAAAGTTTTCCCGACTGTGGTGTACGTTGCACCTCACTCCATGTCACATGGTTGGCTGGACCTAGGTTTCGAAAGCAAAAAAGCAGCAGATGAGGCTGCAGCGGTGCGCATAGTGGTTGACCTCCCCAAAGGGCAATGGGTCATCAAAACCAAATGCACCAGATGGACAAAATCAAACCAAATTTTCCTCACGTTTGATTTTTTGCCTACTATGGTAAAATGTGACATTTTGGAACAACACCTGAAAGATGGTCTCGCCGTATATGGCGAAATACAATCTTTTGAAATGCAACGCTTCACGCTGATGCCACACCTGTGCACCGGCAAAGCCATCGCAGTTCTGACCTCAACTGAGGAGATCGCGAAGGACCTAACCCAGATCCCACACTCCACTTTTATTGATATTGCAGGGCATACCACCCACCCATTCCGGGTAACTGTGGACAGCGCGCCCCCCATTTGCACCCACTGTGATGCATTTGGCCATAAGGCGCATGTATGCCCCATCAAGGAGGGCGTCACATTCCAAGAGCACCCCTTGGCGGCCATAGCCAGCAGAGAGGCGCACTATGAACCAACCACAAGCACCAAGGAGGCTTTCCCATGGGAAGCACAAGGCTGCTACCTATTGGTAAAGCCTATCTCCCCGCAGGAGCAGAAGAAGGCCAAGCAGGCTCATAGGGCTGCGGCCAAGGAAGCAGCCAAGGCCACCACCACTATCCCACACTCACAATGCCAGGAGGACATGGAGACCTTCACAGTGGAAGCAACTCAGGAATCCATCATCCAATCAGATTGGGAAGCCCATGCTGAGTGGGCCACTCAATCCGAGGATCTGATGGGAGATTTGATCTCACCCAATCGTTGCACCCAAGTTCCAGTCAAAACTGACTTGGGACCTATCCCAACTGAAAATTTTTTTTGATTCGCTTGACAGTGCACCAAACTCATCTGCACCGCAAAAAATTTGTCTGACGTCGAGAAAACAAAAAGTGAAGGCCAAAGCCAACGCGACTCTTTCCACAAAAATTAACAAAAACCCCAGATAGCGTTGCTGCTAATACCCATGCTGCTGTGAAAGCCCATGGGGACCTTGAAGAGTCTGGTGGGCCCGGGGGCCCACCCCCTCGCACCTAAGGTGCGATGGGGGAAACCTTTACTCTAGGGATGCTGAATATCACCAGACTCAAGGCCTCCCCATCCTGGGCTAGGAAACTGAGTTTTTTACAAAACAATTTACCCGTGGATATCCTGGCCATCCAGGAGTCCCACTGTCCATGAGGTTCCGAGGAAGCTTGGAAAACAATGCTCCTACCATCCCTATCCTTTTGGTCAAAGCACTGTGGGGTGCTAATTCAGAAAAACAATTTTTTCAAAATTTACATCTTCAGAAACATTCCTAAATGGCCGAGTGCTCGTTGTCACCTTCTCATGGGCTGACGTTGTGCACACAATTGTCAACATTTACGCCCCAAACAGTGCACACGAGCGTTGGGAATATTTCTTGTCAGTCAAATCCCTCCTGCTACCCCCCGATTATTTCCTAGTTGGTGACATGAACTGTTGGCTAACCTCACCAACGGACCGGTGGCCACCCTCACCCCACGCCCCACAGGGTCATGTAGAACTACGCGTTCTAAAAGCCACCCTTGGGTTAATGGATGCGCTGCTGCGACACGCCCCACTGCTCAAAAACATGACGCGTCCCCATATCCACAACGGTCAATTAAGGTCCATGACCCGCATTGACCTTATTCTAACACCAGCGAAATTCCAACCCCACATCTCCCACTTCAAAACAACGAAAATGGAATTCTCTGACCACTGACTGGTCTTGATAACATACCACTTACCCGTCACAGTTGCAAAGGCCCCACATTGGTGCAAAATCTGCCCCCCTGAGCTCGCATCGCCAGGATTTTCCATGTGGGTGGAAGAGGCAACTTTGGTGAAATTGTTTGTTGCGCCATTTTGTGCGGACCTCATTTCCACATGGGCAACTTTCAAAGAAGACACCATCCGCCACTATCGCCATCTCTCCTCCAGACGCTCATGAGCCACATCGGTGGCTATATCGCGCGTGCTGGCGGAATTGGCCCACTTGGAGTCCAACATTCCAGACACAGGATATAGCCCTGCATGGGGCCGGAAGTGGGCGGAGGCAGCCGCCCACCTCAACGCACTCAAAAGGCAACACAAACATCGGGCTTGTGTCCAATACAGGGCCACACGCATCACTAAAGGCGACAAGTGCACCGCATATTTCTTTAAAATTTTTTTGCACCATGCCAGAGCGTGGCCTGCACACAGGTGCAAAGATCAGATAATTCTATTGTGGACACACCAGCTAAAGTGGCAATCAAAATGCAAAAATATTACTCCGAGCTATACCGAGCTGAACCAATTCAGCTGGCCAAAGTGGTGGAATTTCTTGACTGAGCTCATATCCGCACCATTTTTTGATACCCAGAAATAATGAATTTAATTACTCCGAACAAATTATGGACAGCCATTCACGGTGCGCCAAACTGAAAATGCCCAGGCCCAGATGGCATTCCATATGAGTTCTACAAAAAATGTTTCAAATATATATCCCCATTGCTGCTCACCTCACTTAACCAAAGCCTGTTGGAAACGCGCCTCCTACCAGGAGGACATGAGGCCTTTACTGTCACACTCTACAAGAAAGGGGATAAGCTTAACTTAGCCAACTGGCACCCCATTTCTATAACAAACACAGACACCAAAATTTTAACAAAAACCATGGCTAACCGTTTAGGGACTATAGCATCTGCCACCATCTCCCCAGAACAATTTGGCTTCATCCCCAGAAGGTTGATTTGGGATAACGTGCACTCCGTAGCTAATGCATGTCAGTCCACAGCCTCAGGAGCACTGGTATTCTTGGACTAACAAAAGGCCTATGATAGAGTAAACTGGGAATACTTAAGGGCCTGCCTCCATCAATTCCGCCTACCCCCCGCTTCATCAACTGGGTGATGCTGCTCACAGAATCTGCAACAATGGCAGTGCGTGACCCAGGCTTCCTAATGGAAGTAGTCTGCCCTCAAAGGGGCTTACGACAAGGGGACCCCCTCAGCCCTCTCTTATACAACTTCAGCCTTGACCCACTACTGCAAAATATGAATGCCCAACTCACTGGGGTCCATGTGCCAGGCCAAACCCCAGTCAAGATGATGGCATTTGCAGATGACTGCGTGGTGGGGGTGTCTAATAATAAAGATGCATGCGCGCTTGAAGCCCTCATCCAGGAATATTCCCGGGTAAGCAACGTGACACTGAATGCCTCCAAAACCGAAATCATCCTCCTTGGTCAGTTTCAGAACTGCTGGGCCCCAACAATTAGTTCCCAACCCGGCCCATCTGCTCGCCCATGCCCAAGCCTTACTAACTCAACAAACACCACTCCACTGGTGCTCCCCTTCATGCCACATCCTACCATAGGACTGGTGCGCCATCTGGGCATGTGGATGGAGGCAGGCAGATACGCGTCAGCAGTAATGGAGTGCCGTATACTGGACAACGTGATGAAGCGAATCGCCTCTCTCAGAGCCCACCCTACTACCCTCACTGGCAGGGTTGTTCTAGCCAACTCTATGCTCCTATCCAAAGTCTGGTTCAGAGCCCACGCCATCCCCTTCTCCCTAAGCTTCTTCAAATCCCTGTATGCCTTGCCGCAAGGATGGCTTTGGTCAGGCCGCCCTCCACCAGTACGGCTAGAGGTCATGTTTGGCCCTCATCATCAAGGTGGCATGGGCCTGCTTGACTTCAAAGCCCATGCTGCCAAGATCCTGGGCACCTGGATCGCGGCCATCACTGCTCCTACACTCCCATCCCAACACTGGTCCCGCGTGGCCTGCTCCAACTTCTCCTGAGCCTTGGGCCTCAACAATCCATCAAACCCCCACTCCCTGATGAAATACCTCGCATCACACACATCGGCCACAGGTCCCCACGGGACTAAAACCCACTACAAACGAATCCTACTCTCCATGCGAAGCGCAGAGTGGAGAATTTGTATTAGCAGACATACAACCCGAAGAGGCTGCCCCTCTCCTCAGTTCACACAAGAGGTACAGGGGCTACCCATCCATGATGGCATGATCCCCATTCGGCCCCATGTCCTATCCAGGGTGGACTACCTGGACATGATGGACATCCCTTATTCCACTGAGACCCAAAAAACTATCTGGAAATATGCACACCATCCTCTGTTGCAGCCTCAAGTCCGCTCCCATGTGTGGCGCTGCCTGAGGTGGGTGTATCGTACAGCTGAGCGCTCTAACGCTTTACACTCATCCTGTGTCATGTGTGGCCAGTATGGAAAGCTGTTCCACCGCCTGGAGAAGTGCCCCACCTCCAAAGTGATATGGCGCGAAGTTCAACATCTGCTGGGCCAGGATCAAACGCATCCCTTCAGTCTGTCAGGAGATATGTTTGCTATATCAATGGCCTCCTCCCTTTCACCCTCCCTCCATGCTCTGGTGGTTGCAATCGCCATGTGGACCATCCACACGATTGTCTTAGATGCCATCGCAGGCTCCACCCCCACCCTCCCAGAAACTGTCCACAGATTCCAGTCTCATTTGGTGGACCACTTTCAAGCGTGGATGTTTAGATACCTCCCACCGCGTCGCCGACAGCTGGTCTCCTCCTGGTTCCCAGTCTGGTTCATCAAATCAGACCCCTTCCTCCACACGTGCTCAATAGTGGCTACGGCCCCTTCACACGTCCCCTCCCCTTCCCCATAAGTGGCGTTCCCGCTGGCAACAAGAGATAGCATCGCTTCTCTGGGGTGCCTCCCCTGGTACTAAGTTTGTCTTTCCTGAGTCATAACCAGAAGTGTCTGTCCCATGGTCGGCCTTCCCCACAATAGATTTTAATACAATTTAGGGTCCCTCAATAAAATGGGATTACTGGCCAGAGCAGCTGAAAGCATCAACTTATTAGTTTAATGAGAGCAGCTCGCAGATCTTCCAGAAGGGCAGAAAGAGGAGGTGCTCAAATTAGTTAAGAGATATCAGGAAGTATTTGCTCAGGATGATCACAATTTGAGATGCGCGCAAGGTGTAATAAACAAAGTCAACACCAGAGAAACTTTGCCAATAAGAATGAGACTAATCCAAAGATTGAAAGCTGCTGAAGAGGTAGTGGAAGATGAGATCAACAAACTAGTAAAGCATGGGCTTCTAGTTCCATCGTCAAGTCCCTGGGCAAGCCTGATTTTTATTTAAAGAAGAAAGATGGATCAAACCGGGTAGTGATTGACTATTGGAGGCTGAATAAAATTATGAAGAAGGATTTGTATCCCCTACTGAGGATCAACGATGTGCTGGACCAATTAGGAGAAGCAAAGTATTTCTCTGCAATGGACCTAATATCAGGATAATGGCAGATCAACTTGCCAGCAGAAGACCAGGAAAAATGTGTGATTATCACCTCACAGGGGTTATACCAGCCTACTAGGATGCCCCAGGGTCTTTGTAATGCGCCCACAATGTTCCAGAGGGCCATGGACACAATATTAAGCGACCTGAAGTTATCGTGCATCCTGGTATATCTGGATGATATCAATGTGTTCAGTAGAACGTTTACTGATCACCTTCAGCACTTGGAGGAAGTGTTTAAGAGACTGTCCGCGGTTAACCTGAAGATCAAGCCATGGAAGTGCCACTTCTTCAAGAAGGAGCTTGAGTACCAGGGATTTGTGATCAACGCAAATGAATTGCAGCCACAACCCCAGAAGATAGTAGCTATTGAATGGATGGCTGTGCTGAAGAGTGTCTGAGACATCCAAGTATTCCTTGGGATGGTCGGATACTATAGAAGATTTATTTGGGACTTTGCCTGAATAGCTGAGCCTTTATTTCATTTATTAAAAGATCTGAAAAAAGGATTCATATGGAATGAAGAGGCCCAGGACTCTTTTGATGAATTACGCCAGTACCTGATAAATTCGCCAATTCTGAAATATCCAAATTTTGATCAGGAGTTTATCGTTCAAACTGATGCTTCATTGATGGCAATTGGCGCCATACTGAGCCAAGTAGATGAACTTGGGGATGAACATCCAGTGGTGTATTTGAGCTGAACACTCTCTGCCGCGGAGAGGAATTACATTGTAACTGAGCGTGAATGCCTCGTGGTCATTTACACCTGTAAGCAGTTTTGGGTGTATGTACACAGAACGCACTTTTAGGTAGTGACGGACCACTCTTTGCTGCGTTGGCTGCACAATTTATGGGAACCTGAAGGACAACTGGCCCAATGGGCACTCAAGCTTCAGGCTTATGATTACAAGATAGTCCTTTGAGTGGGGGTTTATCACCATAGCGTGGATGGCTTATCGCGGTTACCAATGGTCCAGTTGGTATATCCGCAGGTGGATGAGCTATTCCAGAGAATGGTCAAAGGAAGAATTGAGGACGAGCCTTGAGAAATCCAAGGTGCGCTTCAAAAATTGATGGAAAACACCAAGATCATGGATGGACAAGTATTCAAGATGATAAATGGAAAATGCTATTATTCCCAAAACTGTCAGAGAGAGCAGCGATCGTTCAAGCTGCTCATAAGATTGTCAGGCACAGAGGCCTGAGAAAAATGACTGACCATATTCACCAGTATTATTACTGGGAATCAATTAATTATGATATTGTGGACCATCTGGCTTGTTGTGTGGAATGCCAACTGCATAAACCACGCAAGAATACAACTGGATACCAACTGGTCCAACCTGGATTTTCATGGCACATGGTGTCTATTGACGTGATGGGACTGTTGGTGATGAGTACAGGAGGAGTGAAATACATCATAGTAGCTATCGATTATCTGATGAGATGGGTCAAAATGAAAGCATTAACCTGAGTTGACGCTACCAGTACTGCAAGATTCATCCTGGATCAAGTAGTATTCTGTCTTGGGTGTCCACAAGTTATACTGAGTGATAATGGGACCAACTTCACGTCCCATGTGATCCTGAGGCTAAATGAATTGATGGGGATCTGGGGAGTTGTGTCAGTACCATACCAGCCAGAGATGAATGGACTGGTAGAATGGGTCAATGGGATGCTGGCCATGACGCTGAGGAAGCTAGTCGCAGGGAGAACTTCCATGTGAGGAATGTACCTGAGTTTAGTGACATTTGCCTACAGCATCAGTCATCATACAGCGATGAAAAAGACGCCGTTTGAGTTACTTTATGGGAGGAAGGTCGCGTTGCCACCGATATTATATTCAGTAGTAGAACCTACGTTGGGGATGAGTACCAAACAATACCTGAACTGACTGACGAGTATTCTGATCAACATGCAATTGCAAGCATTCAATACTACCTTGAAGAAAAGGATACAAGCAAAATTAACGGATGACAAGAACTGACCACCACTAGAAGAATATAAAATAGGAGAAAGAGTCAGCTATTGTGATATGCATGGTTTCAGGCAAAGAAACAAGTTGAATGCATTATGGTCAGGTCCATTCAAAGTAATTGCTAAGATGGCGACCAATGCTTATTACATCAAGAATCTCTTGGATGGAAGAGTAGTAAATCGAGTCCACACTAAGTATTTAAAGTGGTGGTTTGAAGAAAAAAATAAAAAGTTCCCAAAGGACTGATGAACCATTAAGTTGGTCATGTCCTAATGATTAGGTCAATTCTGGAAAAAGGACCTATGAACCAATATAGATGGTTAAGTCCAAAAAAAGGACCGCTGAACCATAGAAAACTGGTAGGTTTAAGTGCCCAGGATCCAGTTTGGGGGGAAAAGATGGACCTCTGAACTGAAACAAGGTCAAGTTCCATAGAAAAAAAGGGAAATAAAAATAAAAAAAATGATAAAAGATATTAGGAAAAAAGAGAGCTGATATATTTATAAATTTTTAATTTTTATTGATTGTCCTCAGTGCGGGGATGATTCCGCCTATGTCACCTCTTGGGGGAGGGAGGATTGATTGCAGTAGGAAGGAATAGCCTGTTAAAATTGATATGCAATCGAACACTTGCAAGGGCGAGTCCTACTCAAAACCACATTCATTGAGCTGATGCCAAGCCCTGAGAGAATGCAACTAGGGGAAGGGAAATGGATATGTTGGAAGATGCCAATTGCAAAACCCTAGAGCGGGGTGAAAAACAGCAATAAAGGAAGAGGCAATCAGCGAATAACCCTGAGTAATCCTGATAAGGCACTAGTGCTGGAAGATTTGTCTTGAGTGCCTGCCGATGGGCCTCATCAAGAACACCAGACATGTGAGCTGGCAGCAAAGAAGGAATACTCGATAGAGGTTGTCAAATCATACCCCCAATTAATGCCATCAACAGAAGATAGCAATGGGAAGCTCCAGAGAAGAGGTAGTCGTGCAAAGAACAGATTGCATCCTGTAAACAATGACTACAGGCTTTGCGGAAGCTGAAGCTGAACAACTGATGAAAATCAGGCGAGGCTGGAAGCTTCATCAATCAACTTCAAAGAACATGGCCAGCAAAATAGAGAGCATAAGTGGCAGTATCCCAATCCAGAAGGTTGTCCAGATCTGAGGGATTCAGCACTGATGACAATGCCTCGGTGGCTTGCACTTGAAGTTCAGCATAGGGGAGCTCAGAATGAATGCTGTTCCCAATTGAAAGCTCAGAAACCAGCACCGCGGGTTGGTAAGATTGACTGAGTCAGAAGAGGAAGTTGGGGAGCAAATCTGACCTGTCCAGGAACAAAAAATCTAAAGCAGTCAGCATAACCTCTGGAGCATCAACAATGATGTTTGGAGCCTCAGTGAAAGGAGCCAAATCCAGAAGGGTTTCAAAGTCCAACTCAGGGATCGACTGTAAGGGAAGAGTCAGCTGAGAGTTATTTGAAATGATGGCATGCCTGGTTTTGGTGGGATTGGATACCGTTTCTGGTAACTCAATGGAAGGACTAGCCCCTTGCACCAGACTAGGCATATGAGTCCTGGAAGGACCATAGAAGAGGTTCCGCCGAGCATCCTGACTCATCCACTGGAAGAGGTGGAGGTCCAAATCTGACAGAATGTTCAGAAGTTGCTGATAACGAGATTCTGAGCTTGAAATATGAGCAGGACTAGAGGGGGGATGTTGGACTTATATAGAAGTTGACATTATGCACCCTACAATCCATTAGGCTCTAATTTTGGGAAATTAATTTCATAAAATTAATGAAATAAGCTTTCTGAGGGAAGGATTAAGAATGACTTACAGCTAAAAAGGTTATGAGTGAAATAACAAAGGCAAACATTAAATAAGTATTCTTAATCAAGCTGCGAAAATGAACATCAATGGCAAGAGTCTCCTGTCTAGGATGAGGAGAGAATCAGGAATTTGAGGACGCCGGACCAAGAAAACCTGAATATGACAGCAGGTCATATACCCTGATGGGGGAAAACTGGATCCCAGGAAAAATATCGTCACAAGTAAATTGATCAGCCTGGCACAACAAGAGGTTGTGGGGACCGCGCTCTGAGTAGGCAGTAGTGAGGAGGAAGAGGAGGAATGCCATATGCCGAAGGTCATCCTGAGCAGCGTTGAGGATTGACAAGTGTACTCTGATTGAACCAATGAAGTATCTGACCAGGTGTCTGAAGTGGTGTTTCCATGCCCAGTCCTTTTCTCGCTGGAAATCTAGACAAGAGGGAGGATGTGTTGGGATTTTTGCCTATATTCCCAGCCTGCTAGATTACCTGGTATCATTAGGGGAAAAAATTCCCTAAAGTAAAGTGAATTGGAAATTGGTTGACCCAAATTTTGGAGGAACTACATTCAGGGGATTTTAGGATATTTGTCTGGTCATATCTGTAGGGGATCGATATGGATGAATACCTAATATCTTATTGGGCAGAGCAGCTGATGAAATAAGGGCATTTGATAGTGATTAACTATCAGGTGCACCAATTGGGATCAGTCAGGTTTCATCACCAACTGATTGGAAATGTTTAATGAGTTGTGAGGCGAGTGATGCCACCTGCAACTAGCGAATCAATTGGTTGGTGCATGACCTGCCATAATGGGTAAAAAGTCCTATTACCTAAGCAGGTTGCTAGCCAATTATGGTTGATTCGCTTGGATCAAGAGGAAAACGTTAGGGACACATTTCTGACTTTTTCTGTTTGAGGTCTTGAGGATGTCCAACGTCAGATTCCTAGCCAGGATGGGGAAGACCATCGCTGCCAAGATGAGGAAGGGTGATTCAATGGCAACAGCTGCCGTTTCATTGAAGATGTGTCAACTGAGGGTTAGATGGCCAAATCCCCTATAAATTCCCTAGGATTCACTCTAATAAAATATAGTTAAAGACATATACACTTATACATTACTACTTTAGAACATTATAAGTTTTATCGTAGATATGGTAATAGTTAGACTATCAGCATCTAGCGTGAAGATTCCATCTCAAGGATTTTATTGCAGAAGGCAATAATTGGTAGACTCTCAGAGAAGAGTAGAGATCTGAGCAGGGATCTAGAGATGAAGGGAACCACGGCTAAAGGATTGCTGCTGATTGTGTATTGGGCTAAAGGAGACTGCCATCAGAGGATCTTATGAAGATCAAATGGACAGGATTACAGATAATGAATCCCTTTGAGTACAATATCAAGTAGTAATTGGAAATACCGGCTGAAGCGTTGGGCCTGAAAATAATTCTAACCCAACTATGGATGATAGTCATCATAATATTATCAAATTATATATATATTCTTACAATGCGAGGTGCACAAGGAAATTGAACCTGTGTAGTAGAAAGATTACTAGGGTTGACCTCCGATAATCAACCCAACGGAGTAAATTTTTACACTTAGTAAAATCTGAATTAGGAAATATTGAGATTTGACCTATCAGATCAGTCAAGACTTGCTTTGAATCTAGGGAACAGTCAATTGTTGATAGATAGTATCAACCCATGAGGTAAGGTTTTGATGTATTTAACCCAATCATTTGATGAGAAACTTTTTGTGCCTGAAAAACCTCCTCTGACCCTATAAGAGGGGCTGGTCTCCACAATGTTTGTTGTTTTAGCCAGGCAGTATGAAGGGAGAGACCTCAGAAGGGGTCCCCAGATTTGGCTAATAATTTGGAGCAATCTGACTGCCCAAATGTGGGTTATTTCCTGAGTGATAATAGATTTGTTACCCTGACTCAAAAGGCTCTATTGAGAATCAGCCAAGTGCCTTGGCCAATTTCGTCCAAATTATGAGCCAAAACATACTTACTATAATATTGGACTTATAATTGTCTGATAGAGGGATAGGAGTAGAATTATTACTCCAATCAGGATGATTCTGCCAAGAATTGGAACGGGAGATTTTAATGGTTTTTTTGTGATAGTTGACCCTGGAACATTCTTACTAATTAGTCACACCTTCACTTGTCTACTACTACCTTCAATAATGTTAGGGGAGAATATGGAATTAGAAAACTTCCATATAAATGATTAATAGTAATCCAGAAGCAAGGGATTTGATGGATTAATTAGTAAATCTCTTATAAGTGACAACGAAAGGTCCTTCCCAGATGGACTCAAGCTTCTCACTTCTGGGAGGGATGCGGTTGTGATAGTATAATATTAAATCTGATACTTGAAAAGAGGGAAGAGGTGATCTGAGCTCCTTAACGGCTTGGCCCTCCTTAGTGACAGTTTTTGCTAATTTAGTCATAGCCTCAAATTGCAGCTGTATGATGTGCTGGGCTTAACTTCTGGTATGGCTTGGTCAGGTTCATCAGTTCTGGCAGAGAAAACATCTTTTGAAAATAGAGCAGACAACCCAGTTTTCAACCATACAACACGTGGAAAGGAGACAATTTAAGGATCGGGTGGTAACAGATATGAAAGGCCATTGTGGCACTAAGCAAAAATTGAACTCACTGTAGAGGGTCTGAGGTAGCCATTTTGCTTAATATGGATACTAAGGTTCCATGTGTTCTTTCCAAAGAACCGTTTGTAGAGGAATATAGGGATTCAAAAAGAGTTGTTGCGCTCCCATGGAGGTAGCCAGCATCTTAACCACTCTGGAGGTAAAGTTTTTCCCATTGTCACAAAAGAGAACATGGGGCAACCATGGTGAGTGAAGAGATGCCGATGGAGGAAAGTGGCAGTAGCTTTGGAAGTTTAAGCTGTGAGAGTCACAGCTTCAATACATTTTGTAAAGTGATCAATTCCTAATAGTATGTATTGATTCCTACTGCAAGTATGAGTTAAGGGACCTACCACATCTAAGCATATTGTGAAAATGGCTGTTGTAGGGTAGTAGGTTGATATTGATACTTGGTCTTGAGGCTAGACTGCTTTTTACAAAATTAAGCAGGCGTACATGCCTTCAATAAAAGATTCCATGATTCCCTCCAATAGTACTTATCTTTAATCCACTCATGAGTTTTCTCACTCCACCATGCCCAATGGTAGAGTGGGCCTCCATGAGTACAGGTACTCATTCTAGAGATTAAATGTCAGACAAACAGCAAGTTATTTTTAAACTGGCCTTTCAGTTTAAGTGCCATAGCACCCAAACGGAAAACCCAAATGCCAGTGGCACTGCTGCTGGTATGAGGGTTATGGAACTAGGAAGGAGTTCCGCCATTAAGTACCCACGAGCCATATTCATGTATAGACACCTAGCAAAAACCAATTGAAGATGTCCATAAACCTGAGGGTTGTTGGAATACAGGCGTAAAAGGCAGTTTAGTCTTAAGCATAAGAACTTCAATTGGGTAAAGGGTTTTTATCGGAAAGATATATAAAGAAAATTGACCAATAATTTTCTCAGTGAAATGCAACTGATTAAATAGTGTTTGATTGGTATTAGGTCAAAACATGGATCAGGTCCCTCAAATTTGACCTAACCTGGCAAAATTTCAGGGGAGGGGGCAGATAACTTCAATTGGAACTGACATCAAAGGATTTGGCAACAGGTTGAGTCGCTATTGGTTCATCCACAAATGCCTGGTCCAATGCTTGAATGCATTTACATTGGTTGGCTGACAGCTTTTGATCCAACAAGCAACGGGAATTCCCCAAAGCCACCACACATAGGGGCAGTCTAATTGATTGGAAATGGGTTTGGGATGGTCAACCCACCTGTGCCCAGTTGCTGGGGCATTCATTCAACCAAATGAGTTGCATCAGGCACAAATACCAATTCTTTAGATAGGGGTTTCGAATTATATGCAATAGTCCCCAAAAATTCTGTAGGGGATTTAGCAACATCAATCATCTCAATTGAAGGCTCAATGTCATCCATGATTCCAGATGATAATTCTCTTATGGTCTTTTTCCAAATATTGGGTTTCTGATTGTTAGGCTTTATTCCCATTAGTTTTGGACCTTTTGGCTTTGATTTGGGAATCTTAGCACAGATTTCCTCAATTTAGTGGACAAGTTTGGCTGAGGTGATTGTGGGTACCAGGAGAGGAATCTTTAGAGGGAGTGCTGTTACCCAGCGCTTGTCTACCATGTAGGCGAGAAAGCCTAGGGTGATGAGGGGTACAGAAACCCTCTTTAGACTCTTCTTGTTCAAGAAGGGAAATTGGCCTAATCTACGCAAAGGGGACGTTCTCCTGGGCTTACATTACTCTTTCCTTTTACCAAAGGAGGGGCACCACCGCTGGGAAACTGAATAAGGGATACATTTTTGTGCGCCTTGGGCAACTTGATTGCCATCAAGGTTACAACATTTGGGGGAGGATGGGGAGCATCTGGATGGGACTCATGAAATGCCTTGACCAGTTCCATGCAATTTTTGCAATGACATGCCTTGACCCAACTGTTCTCATAGGCCAGTTAACCCTTTTAGGCGACGAGATATTGAACTGACCTCCAAGATTTAAGGGACACTAAGATGTTTTCCACCTCAGTTTCTTCCACATTCTCGATTACTATTGGCTCAGGACTGGCAGGAATGGTCCCCTTGAATGGGGACAACTAAGATATGTGGAAGATGGGGTGCTGTTTCCAATGAGTGGCAGCTTTAACTGAAAAGTTCCATTGATCAAATCTTCCTCCACCAGGTGGGACCCAAACACTTGCTTGCAAACTTCCAGGAAGGTACCTGCATCTGCAAATGTCGCGTATCTAACATAACATACAAGCCCACCGCTTTATCATGGCCAGGATGCCATTTTTAATCCACAAACAGCTTATAATCATCGATAGCCTTTGTGAGATGCTCCCACACTAAGGACTGGGTAGACAAAATGTGCTCAACATGATCTGCGGCAGCAGAGGCCTCTGGACGCAGACAGGGACTGACTGAAAACGAGGGATTATACCCCAACATCACTTCATAGGGATAAAACCCTGTAAAAGAGTGAGTTCCGTTCTTATAGGCAAGTTGGGTGAGGGGGAGGTCATTGGCCCAGGTACTTGTGCAGCCGCTGCGTAGCAATGCAAATACTTTTACAAAATTTGGTTGGCTTTCTTGGTTTGTCCTTCAGACTGGGGATTATATGAGGTGGAATGGCAGGGGGTGATTTAAAAGATAAATAAAAGCTCATTCCAGAAATGCGCTGTAAACTGGGGCCCACGGTCACTGATGATCTCCTAAGGGCGACCATACATAGTGAACATGTGGCGTACAAAGAGGCGAGCGATTTCTTCTGATGTGATCATGGAAGCACAGGGAATAAATAAGGAAATTTTGCTGAAGCAATTGACCTCAAGCATCACCGCCATAAACCCCTTAGAACAGGGGAGTTCAACAATAAAATCCAAAGACACTGATGTCCATAGACCCTCCGCCTGTTGTAAGGGATGTAGGTGGCCATTTCTTCCTGAGCGGTCCAACTTGACTTAAGCGCAGGTAATGCAATTGGAAATCCAGGATGGGACTTCCTTAGTTAAACCCACCCAATTAAAAGTCCATTTGATCAAATCAGTACATTTCTTATTACACAGATGGCCAATGGTGGAAGCGTTGTGATGTGCCCAAAACACCTCAGCTCTGAAAAGAGGGGGAACCCAAACCTGCAACCAAAAATAAATGAGACCCTCTTTTTAGCACTTTTTTTAGCACTAGTGGTGCCCAACCCAAAAGGGGGAGCCGCCACGCATCTTTATTTGCAAATGGGCCAAACAAAGGGATTATCATAAATAAAAAAAATTTCTAATGTAGCCCCTAGGTTATCAGCCTAGGAAGCCATATCAGAAGGTGAGGAAGTTTTGGGGAAACTTTTGTCCAGCGCCCGCTTTAGCTGGTGGACCATAGCGGACAGCATTGGGGTGGGAGCATCAGCGACATGGGCATAATGAGGTATAGTTGTGGATTTTCTTTGTTCATGAGGCCAGCGGTATCCATCACCTCAACATATTGAGTAAGTTGATGCTCAGCGAAAGTGATGAGAGCTGGCACACAAGTGAAAGACTTGATGCACTTCTGGGTTTGGGATAGTTGGGGTCAAAAGAGAGGTTTTTGCTGCATCGATGCAAGTGTAGCTCTCACCAAAAGCGAGCTCCTCAATCTCATATTTTGCATTTTCCTCAAAATCATTGGGGAAATTGGGGATAGGAATACCCTCAACCAGGTGTTCCATCGCCCCATAGAGTTGCTGGCGTAGTAGGGTGTTGGCAGGAGCAGCAGCGGCTTCAACTGCCATTTTATCTATATTTTTATAAGCTGGAAAGCCTTTTAGGGCAAAAATGGCGGAGGCACAAATTGGGAGGATCGATGAAGAAAACCTCCAAAGCAAAATCAGGCTTAACATTATAAGCCCAATCCAAATTGTCAATCCATTTGAGCGCTTTGAATAAATTTAAATTGGCTAGTGCCGGCCTAGCCACCATAGTTGGCAGGGTGGCAGCACCTGATTGATTGATACTGTTGACCATGGCAACTCAGCTGAAACTGTTTCAGCCATCAGCTCAGGGCGCCATAATTTGACCAAATTTTTTAAAACTTTGATTGGCTACGGCTTTTTAGGCCACACCAAAATTTGCTGAGGTGGGGGGCAGGAGAATCACGCCCCATTCAAAAGTTGGGGCGAGGCAACCTCTGGGGTAGCGCTGGAGGGGGAGTGGTGGAAGAGGTGGAAGCAGAAGCCATAGGGCACTTGCATTTGAGTGATTGAGCTCAAAACACAAGGGGCAGATGGCGCAGCCATTTTTGATGCGTACCCATAATGGATGATCAGGGGCAGACCTGATCACAGTGTGGGGGGGAATCACAAGGTGGGTGCCACAATGAAATGGGAGGATTGTCAGGAAGGCATGAGGGCTTTCCAGATGATCTGCCCCATGGGGCACCACGAACTGCAACATGGGGTCTGCACTGTAAATGGCCAAACCCTCCATGAGCTCATGGAGGAGGCATTCAGGGGAAAGGAAGGAGGGCAACCTGGAGAACTGGACCACCAAAGTGGCCTCATCTGGGAGCTGGGTGCAAACGGTGGGCAAAGAAAATTTTTCATAAATTAATTGCAGCTTGGCTGCTGCTGCTGCATCAGCTTCAGAGCAGAAGCCGAGGTCAAAGTACCCCTTAAAGGGGCAGAAGTCAATATAGCTGGAAGGTTTGAAAACCACTGTAGCCATCTTGATGATGGCCAAGCTTGCATATGGGAAGAGATTCCCATATTTGACCCAGAGGCCAAAATGAAAATTGCTCCATGGGAGCATTAAAGGGCTCTGGAGCACCGCCTGAGAGCTTGTGAGGTGGTGGGCCAAGTCCTGAGGGGGGACATAACGCCTGGTAGCATTAAAAAGTCTAGCAGAGCCAGCCTGGGCGCGCTTTGGTGGCAGCCAAAAGATGCCAGATGGCAGTGCATCACCACCTCAGTCCAGGGAAGCAGCTGTCAATTGCATTGACATTGGTAAGCTTTGGCTCGATCAAGCGGTCATGTTTTGTTTTTTTGTAAAAATCCAAATTTGGCTTCAATTTAGGTTTTCAAAGAGAAAGAAAGATTTTAATAAATGAGACCCTTTACCAGGGAATTTAGGTAATTTTTGTGAGTTTGAAGGGACAATTGGGCTAAAGACTCCACTCCTTCAGGGCAGGTCATCTGAGCTGCCAAAACCCAAAAAATTAGTGGAGCATTTGGGAGCTAAATCTACTGATGTGACCACAGGCGGTACAATGGATAAAATTTGGGTGGTGGGGATCATGGTAACCAGGTCCACTTCCTCTGAGTCCATGGGGCAATGAGTGAGGTTACAGCTAAGGAAGTCAGAGAGCACATTTAATGCACCTTTCATGAATTTGTATTTAAAGTTGAAGCTTCATAAATCCCAATAGGTACAAGCCTGCCTATGTTTCAATTTTTGTGGTTTGTGGAGATACAAAAAAGCTTGGTGGTCCATATGCACAGTTAACTCATGCTGTGCACCCTGTAACAGGTACTGCCAATGAGTTAGCGCCCATGATATGGCCGGCAACTTTTTATTCTAAATGGCCCACAATTGCTCAGTAGAAGAGAATATCCAGAAAAAGTAGGCGACTGGATGTTCTAAACCATCGTGCTCCTGGAGCAGAACTGCCCCAACTGCTACTGATGAAGCATCACATGCAACAATATACAGTTTGGAGGGGTCTTCATGTTTTAGGATGGGCGAGATAAGAACACTTCTTTAATTGACTTGAACGCCAGCTGGCACTTGGGTGTCCAACAGAAAGGTACATTCTTACCCATGAGGGGGTGAAGCAGAGCGGCTAACTAAGAAAGGGCTGGGGAAAATTTCTTCAAGAAAATAATGGTGCCCAAGAAACTTCTTAGCTGTTTCTGGGTTTTTGGAGTTGGCCATTCACGGATGGCATCCAACTTGTTGGGAGGAATCACATAACCATCTTTTAAGACCAGGTTCCCAAGAAAGGTAACTTCCTTTTTATAAAACTCGCATTTTGACAGCTTGACAAACAAGCCCACCTTGTGCAAAGCAGCCACAACTTCTTCCAAGTCTTTTGTGTTGCTTGGGAGTTGGGGAATGAATTAAGATGTCATTGGTATATGCAACCGCGCATGTAAATTGGAGGTTGCCCGATACACTATTGAGCATTCTTTAAAATGTGGCTGACACATTATTCAACTTAAAGGGCATTATGCTGAATTGAAATATACCTCGTTTCATTAAAATTGTAGTAAGCCATTCTTGACCTTCCATTACCCATATTTGGTTAAAGGCATTAACAAGATATAGCTTGGAAAACACATGAGACTTAGTAATCGCTTGACTGATAGTTTGCTCCAGGGGTAAAATGTAGGGACTGCTCTCTGTAATTTTATTTAGGTGGCCATAATCCACGCAGGGGCAGAGAGAACCATCAGCCTTCTTAGCAAAAACGATGGGGGAGGCAATTGGTGACATCTCTTTAAACAATCACCCTTTCTTTAACATATCATCTAACCAAGTGTTAAGAGCAGCCTCCTCCTCCGCTGTGTGTGGATACAAAAAGCTTTTGATGTTCACCAACTGTACCGTTGTTCAGAATTCTAAGTCAAATTTAGTGTGAGAGGGAAGACAGTCCGCCTTCTCAGAACCAAAGATACTTTGACAACACATCAATTCTTCAGGAAAATCAGACATAAGGCCCGCAAGGAAAACAAGAGAAGTGATGGATCTGCAGCCTTGAGCTTTCTTGTGGGTATTAACTAAGGGAAATTCTCTATCCGTTTGATCATTAACAAATAAAAACATATTTGACTCCAGGTGAATCTTAAAATGTTGCTGGTGCCATCATCTGACCCCCAAGATAAATGGAAACACCAAGTTTGGCATTTCTGAGAACCAATCACAAAAGCTAAATTGATGTACTGATAAAGGAACCAGCTGATGAACTAGATATGAGTTCTGGGGGCTGAAGAAGCAACCATCTATAAAGGACCTAGGTCCAGGTCAAGCTCCAATTTTTGAGCTAGCTCAGCACTCATAAAATTACCTGTGGCTCTGGTATCCATCAAAGTCATAAAGGAGACATGGTGGGACCCAATACTAATCTCTATGGGCAATAAAAAGTAGGCGAGATTCTCCTTATTGGCAGCTGTAGTTTAATTCATCAATACAGAAGAAATGGTATTAGGATTGGGGGAAACCACTAGGTTCATATCAGAAGTAAACCCTTTGCAAGTCAGGCTGCCAAAACATACTGACATGGGCACAATGGCCGCGGTAACTATGGGATATGGTTTAGACAATTTGAGATACTAGGTTATCATGAACAGAGTAAAATTTTTTTACAACCTGGTTTAGTCGAGAAAAAAGGACTATTGCTACACCAATATCAATGAGAAAGGCGAAAATGGTTAGTAATGATGGTTGGTCAATTATGTCAGGCAAACAGTAAGTTATTTTTAGACCAGACTTCCAGTTTAAGTACTGTAGCACCCAAACGGCAAACCAAAATTACAGTGGCACTGCTTCTGCTATACCGTTATGAGACTAGGAAGGAGTTCCGCCATTAAGTACCCACGAGTCATAATTGTGTATAGACACCTAGCAAAACCAGATGAAGATGTCCATAAACCACGGGGGTTGTTGGAATACTGGCGGAAAAGGCAGTTTAGTCTTAAGCATAAGAACTTCAATTGGGTAAAGGGTTTTAATTGGAAAGATAGATAAAGAAAATTGACCAACAAATTTCTCAGTGCAATGCAACTGATTAAATAGTGTTTAATTGGTAATATGTCAAAGCAGGGATTGGGTCCCCCAAATTTGACATAATTTGGAAAACCTTCAGGGGAGGGGGCAGATAATTTCCAATTGGAATCAACATCAAAGGATTTGTGGCAGGTTGAGTCACTATTTGTTCATTCAAAATGCCTGGTCCAATACTCAATAGCGTTTACGTCAGTTGGTGTAATGGCGTTTGGCCTGATGAGCAATGGGAATTCCCCAGAGTCACCCCACATAGGGACGGTTTCAATTGGTTGGAAACAGGTTCAGGATAGCCACCCCCGCCCATGCCCAGTTGCTGAGGAATTCTTTCAGCCAAATGAGTGGTGTCAGGTGCTACTTTAAATTCTTGAACTAGGGGTTTCAAATTATTGGTGACAATTTCTGCCAATTTCAGAGGGGATTTAGAAATGGCAATCATCTCACTTTGAGGCTCAATGTCACCCCTGATTATGGCTGGTAATTCTATTATGTTTATTTCTGAATATCAGGTTTCCAATTTGGGCTTTATTCCCATTGGTTTTGGACCTTTTGACTTTGATTTGGTAATCTCAGTGCAGATTTCCTCAATTTGGCGGACAAGTATGGCTGAGGTGAGTGCGGGTACCAAGGGAGGAATCTTAAGAGAGAGTGCTGTTAACCAGCGCTTGTCTACCACGTGGGTGAGATCACCCTGGGTGACGAGGGGTACAGCCACCCTCTTTGGACCCTCTTTATTTGGGAATGGGAAAACCGCCCAATTTACACAAAGGAGGCATTCCCCTGGACTTACATTAAAGATAGGGCAGCCAATTTACCCTTACCATTTTTGTATAACTTTCAACTCTCCACGTTCATGTCATGGTAGTGTCACATGAACATTTTATTGATGGGTTCATCCTTATCATAAGCACCATGGGTCATAAGGATGTCACACATGTCATGGCTCCATGACATAATAGTGGGCTCTAATTGCAAGGATAAAGCTGGTCATCAGGAGCCCAAAAAGGTCAAATTGAAAAACCTTCTTAACCTCAAACATACCCTGGACCAACGCTGGGTGCAGGTGAGATATTCTCAGGTGAGTCCTGGGGATGTGCGTGATGCTTGATCCTGCATTACAGCAAGGGCGTTAAAATGCACCAGGTGTTATTTCTCGGCATCTAGGCTCAATTCCACCGAGCTGGTTTGCACAAGGTATTAGCCACTTAGCAACCAAATTGGATGATATGAGGATTTCCAACTTCTTAATAAAACTTGATAAACTATGTATGGAGCTATTGCCCCTTATTTTGAACTTTATTTAATATAAATTGCAGACTTATCAACAATCACTGATCACCCAGAAAAGACCTTTTTCTTTAATCCTCAGTGTGACTCTTTATATCTCAGTTCCCCAAGCTGGATGCATCCTCAGCTTGGTAATTTTCTATTAGTCTTCCCTTTTCAATATAACCTCATTCATATTGAATCTCTGCATAAATCCTCTTGTTTTGCCAAATGGTCATCATTTTGATCGATTAAAATTTGTATACCTTTTCCCATAAATCTCAAGACTCATCTCGATTCCCCCTCTGATCTGTCAGTATGGGTAGCGTATCATCCAGTCATATCAACTTCCTGACACCAAGATATCACCAAAAACAACAGTTTGATCCAGTTGCTCGGTGAATAGGGTTTCAAAACCCATTCAAATTTCAAAATTGCAAAATTGGGTCAGCTTTGCCTGTAATCCATAACTTGAGTTTAATTGATCTCGAGCTACAGTACCCCTGGCTAATGGTAGGGTGCGCCTATTGGGTCACTTAGGCTTAGCACCAGTTCCCCCAATTGATGATTCACCCCCTTAGTTTAAGTATGTTCCTATGACACCAACATTCCTTGTTGTTTGACTTCCATAATAATTTTTTACCATTAGTTTACACTTTTTAATATGAATCCTGGCTAACCTGTGCGCGGAGCTCCTTTAAGAGGTCTCTAACAACGTTGGCCATTCTAATCTCACAAAATTATCTACTGGATCTGATGCATTGCTGAGCTGCACTGGTCCCTCCATATTGAGGCACCCAAACACTTTAATACAGATCTCCATTTGGTTGTGGCCTCCACTTGGGGTCCTACCAAGTATTGTTATTTATTTGCTTTTAAATACTACATACAGCTTGTAATACCTTGCCCTGGATTCCTTTTGCTCCAGCATCCTTAGCGGTGCCCTGTTTACCATCTTTTTAATGAATAGTTCCCTAGTGGTGTGGTTGTGCATCTTGCACCATCTCACTGGGAATGTGAGAGTTACAGGCACTCTCTTGACAATACAATCTCACCGCTTTACTGTTATCTAAATGAAGGACAGGCAACTGAGTCAACCTATTAACATTCATCTAGTGGGTCTCAGCTCAGTGGTCAATTTTCATGTCATAGTGTTGAAGCTTTAATTCCTAACGATCCAACCCTCCAGCGGGATCCTTCATATTTTGTATCCACTTCAAGGAGGCGTGGTCAGTAACTATATAGATGAAGTTACATATAAAAAGGGCGGTAATATTTTACAGTAAGTAAGAAAACAAGGCAACCTTTTCAGTGACGCTGTATCTGCATTTGAATTTCGATAGCATCTTGTTGAAATAGGAAACGGGGTGATTAACGCTGTTGTCATCCAACTGGGCCAGGATGGATTTAACGGCATAGCCAGAGGCACTGGTAAACAAGATAAAAGTTTACCATAATCTGGGCGATGTAGATTCAGAAGTTTTTGTAACAGCTTCTTTAGTATCTCAAAGGCGGCCTTTTGTTCAGCACTTCATTGTCAAGGGGTGTTCTTAGCTAATAATGAGATGAGAGGCTCACTAAGCTGCTTGAACTTAAAATGCATTGATTGTAATACCCCATCATGCCCAGAAACACCTGGACATTTTGAATAATTTTGATGCTTATTTTGGAAATAGCTTTAACCTTATCTTGTAAATTAGATTCCTTCTAGTGAGATGGCATGTCTGAGGAAATCTAATCTCATTTTTGAAAAGGTACATTTTGAGGGCTTTAAAATAATGTTGAACGCCTGCAGACGTTAAAAACTTCCTTAAATGCATAAGATGCTTATTGAAGGATTTAGAAAACTGTGATGTTATCAAGATAGACTAATACAAATTAACTTGAGATCTTGTAAGATATGATCCATGGGTCGCTGGGCGATGCAGGCACATTGAACAACCCTTGAGTTAGGCAAGTGGTCTTTGATAAGCCTTCACTGAAAATAAGAGCACATTTATCCTAGTCTTATAGATAAAGTCCCATTTTCCAGTAGCTGCTGGCCAAATCCATAGCGTAGAAAAATTTGGAGCCAGAGAGTTGGGCAAGAGCATCATCAATGCATGGAATAGAAAACTATTTTTTATTGAGGTTGTTCAATTTACTGTAGTCCATAACTACCTGATGACCTCCATTTTTCTTTTTGATGAGAAAGATAGGAGACGCTTAAGGGCTGCATAAAGATAATAGTAAGTAAGCGTCTAGTATGTGTTTGAGCTCTGTCCTCAAAGTTGCTCTTCAATCTTCAATTTATAATAAAGTTTAGAGCGGATGGTACTATCATTACCAACGTCAATGGTGTGGCTCCAATACTTCATGTGGTCATAGTCAGTATCAGATTTGGAAAATATATCCCATAGGCCTTTAATAAAGAGTGAACTTTTCAAGATCGTCTGGGGCTAATTCAGCTGAAATATAAACGTTGCTAAAAGTATTTATAGTTTGTCAGTAGGTAAGCCCATATCCAACATAGAACCAATAAAGTGGACCCAGCTAATATCTTCAACTGGGATCAACAGACCTTTTCCAATCTTCTAATTTTTTTCACAATAATTTCTTTATTGGTAAAATTTCCAAATATTGTATTGATGGGTCGCTGGTAGGCTGAGTCTAGTATCCCAGGCAATACTTTAGGTGCTAAAGAACTTTCTCCATCAGCTAGTTATGTGTAAAAAACAGGTTTAGGGGGATTATGTAGAGTAATTTTGGTAACAATTACCTGTTGTTCACTAGAATAGATTAATATTTCTTTAAAAGCGTAAAAAGGAACTGCCTTCTTGCGCATCCACTGAATCATGCTACTTCTTGGTACTTTGCCAATATGTTGTGTAGAGTAGAGTTAAGGCAGAAGAAGGGTACTCAACCAAACAAGAGTATTTCTTATTATTGAGTTCTTTATTGTTAAAGACCAGAGGAACTTCAAAAATTTTGCAAATAGAGATACCCTGTTTCATATTTAGGATGCTGTCATACTCAAGCATAAATTGTGTGCCAATGAGCATATTGTAAGTTTGTAATCCAAGGCCACATCTGGTGCCAACATAATAATCTTTCCAATTCTTAGAGTAAAGAGGAGTATGCCCTGTTAGAACAAGTGCTATTGAGACCCTCAGTTCCATACTCTTGAGAGTATTTCAGGTCAGAGGCCAACTTAATCTTCATGATAAGTTTTGAAGAGATTCCATTGTTGGAGAGCCAGTATCAAGGATGACCATAACCCCTACCTTGTTGATGCCAAACTTCACCTTGGTTACAGTTCTACTAAAGTTAGGGGGAGAGCTAGAGCCTCATTGAGATGGAAGGTAGAGGCAAGTTCTTTAGATGTCTCAGAATATCTCTCTTTAATGAACTGTAAGGTAAGAACATGTTGATTAGGTTGAATCAAGGTGGCATAAAACTAGTTGGAATCACTAGTGGTGTTGACAACCTCCCAGCAACCCAAAACTTAGCTAAGGTAGGGTTTCCTCGGGTATCATGGTCTTATTTTTCCTTCAAGGCTCAACTGGTCTGTTATCCTTAATTCAACTGGGGCTCCTAGGACATAATATAATGTCCTCATAATCCCTTTCAGATTCATCATCAGAGGGGTTATCTATGTACATCGGAGAAGCGTTAGGTGAGAGGCTAAAGTCAAACACATCAGTGTTTATTGTTTAAAACCATTAAAAAAATGCACTTCCTTGGGGCAGGGAATGCTTTGGGAAGTTTTGCTAACATTTGGGTCACGAAAGAAAGCGTTTCAGCTTTAACAGCCTTTAGTCTGAGCTATTTTGTTATCTGGCTTGGATTGCTCCTTGAAGGCAGGTTTTGCACTTCAAACAACTAGAGGAGGGGACAAGGTAGTTGTGGACTGCATCACAGAGAGGTATGAAAATTGAGCCGCTGCAGGAGGCCTCTCAGTGGAGGTCTTTGGCGAGACACAGTCTAAACTGAATGCAATGGGCGCACTATAGGCGACATTGACAGAAAGGAATGTTGCCCTGTCACTGATGGTGCACCCTGTTCAACCTCATGTGGTGGGCTGATGTCTGTTTTGAGTTGCACTGCGGGAAAATGTTTCAGGATGGTCACAATCACAGGAGGGGACTTGGGGGTCATAATTGAATCCTCTGACGAGAAATGTTTGGGAGTTCCTCAATAGTTATGACTTGGGTTTCAACACAGCTCTTTGGGTAATCTCAACGTTATAAAAATCCACAGCCTCTAATAGAGCCTCTATGTCATGGACATTCTAGAAGTAACATTTAAAAGAGATGATATGCCCTGCTAAAGAAGGGTGAGAAACTAAGCCAGTTAAAATGGCAGCAATGGCGTCGTCAAGAGGTAGCATTTTTGCAAGTAACTGCGATTGGGATGCCCTGTAGAAGAGGTTAATAAAAGTGATAATTGATTCTCCCTTTTTCATGCTAAGGCACGTAAAGGCCTGCTTGTTCCTTTTTAACTCTGCGTTGATCCAAATTCCTCACTAAGAATTTCCTTAACTTCCGCCTAGGTACTAAGGTTGTCCATTTGAGGAACCATTACCTCTTGGGCCATGATACTTGAACAAGGGAGGATGTACTTAATCTCTTGGTGCTCAGTCAACCCTTCCATTAAATTTCCATATACCTATAAGAATGAAGCAAAGCTACCCTCACCAGGGAAAATCTGTCTTTAAATGTGGGTTCAAAGGGGGTGAGGCTACTTCTGGCGAGGCTATGAATATCAAAAACAGCTTCATGAAAATCCTGAGAGGGACACTGTATGAGCTTTTTTAAGTCATGACAAGGCGTTAGCTATTTGCTTTTCCAAAGCGTCTAGCTTAGTTTGGCTTCAGCGGGGTGGTTAAGAGGGTTACTAACCCGAACGTTCTCCACCTATATTCATAAGATTGTGGTGTAAAGGCGAACCATGTAGTGAGCACCACTTGTTAGAACTCTTGCACTTTTTGTGCTCGCAGGTGCTTTTTGGCCCTAATTTCAATAATATAGAAGTTGCCAGAGTGTTGAAATCAGCGCTTAGGCGTCATACATCTAAGCCACAGGTTTTTAGACTCCAATAAATAAGGTGCTGTATGAAGACAAACGCCTTAAAACTTGTGAACAGGACAAGTTCAGCAAAAGGTTTTTTATTATAAAGCAGAGTAAAGTACAAAGTAGTATTGCATACTCTCAAAGGTTTAACTTCTTCACCAGATAATATTTTCAGCTAGGTTCCATTCTAGCTACGTAGTAAAAAAGATCCTCCCCTCTTATTATTCAGTCTTAATATCCCCTCCTACTAGCATTTCTATTAATGCTTCTCCTGTTTACTAAGCAGCACTCTGACATAGTAGACTGATACTAATACTCCAGATTAGATTGATTGACTGAATTTAAGGCCCAACAGATTTCCATTGTAGTAGCGATTAAACAATTGTGTTAGAGGCTCTGGAAGGACGCCATAATAAAAATGATTTCTCCCACAAAATATTTTATGGCAATGTGGTGGACAAGATAATGGATAAGGATATGGAAGCAGACCTAATTCAATGAGGCCAAAGACCTAAGCTATTTCTATATCAAGGGGTAGAAGTTGCACTGGGGGTTATGGGTTTTAATTTGCCAAGTTTACAATTCCACAGATCGGGGCCAAAATCATCAAGAGTAAACTAAATCACCTTCAGCACTCCTTGGGAAGTCAAGCCCATGCGCTCAAGGCTCCATATACCATCATAGCCCATTTCTAGGTATAAGTGAAGTATAGATATTAACTAAATATTGCTTAAATAGATTGTTGGTCAAACCAATGGCAGTATTTCTACCCACTTGACCAAACATCAGGTAACAAAGATGAATGGGGTCTGACAAGTTATTGATGACTAAAAGACAGAGACTTGAAGTATGGATAGTGCCTCTTCAAGAACTTGGCATACATTTAATTAATAAAATGTCCCTTAGTAGGGCCTTTCATGGTGTAGGCATCAGTGGATGTCTTCTCTATGATCTCAAAAGGTCCCTTCCACATGTGCACCAGTTTGTGGGTTCACCCAAACCCATGTTTGTCATAGTACCAAACTAATTCTCCTTCCTCAAGAAATAGGCAAGGTCCGCCAGTCCACGTTATCCCAGGCTCAAGCCTTGACCTTCTGCGCCAAAGCATTTAAATAAGCAGATTTTAATTGAATTGATTTCTGGGCAAGGTTTTCAAGATATCTACTTGGACTCATTTGTTTTTATGCAACGCTTGAATATAAAAGAGGATGCAACGTGGGCTGTCTCCCACGTAGTAATGTAAACAAGAAATGTACCATGGATGAGTGATATACAATAGTATAAGCAAATACAGCGGATGACAAAGAAGAAGAGGTAAGTTAGACACTTTGCAAACAACCAACTTTTATAAGATACCAACTAGCGTACCATTCACCCATTTGAAAGTAACATTAGTTTCCAGGCGATAGGAAGCGGATAGCGCCCCATTGATGCCCATGAGATCGTTGAGCTTCAGAATCATTTGAGACAAAAATTGGTCCCATTATCCGTTAATAAACTGGGGCAACCGTGCCAATAAATAATATCTTTAAGAATGAACTTAGCAGTATTTGTGCCCCTAAATATTATACTGACTTAGCTTTCACCCACTTGATTAAATGGTTGATAGTAAAATTTGTATTTAAAATGACCTGGTATAGGTCAAGGGTCCCACGACGTCCATGAAGACTGTATTCTAGATAAAAATCAGGTTTCAATAATTGGCAGATATGGCTTTCTGATAGGGGCTTCTGCTTGACATTTGTGACAATAGTTAAGTGTCTCATGGATATTGTAGGACATGGAGTCTAAGAATGGGTCCATAATTTTTTAACGTCTTTCTAAATTTACCATGGCCTGTGGCCTTGTGGCAGCGATAATTAAGTCCATCCATTTAGTAGGCCTATGGAACAAAGGTTTGTCCATCAATAACCTTATATAGTTTCCCATCATCTTTGAAGGTATTTGCTCAGATTTTGCCCAACTTCTTATGAATCTTGATAGTATCGTTGTCATACTGCTGGTCAACAATTTTGGTAAATAACTCATCATCCCTATCAGTAATAAGGTTACCACTGACAACCTTGACAATCCATCCGCATTTAGATGCTTTACCCCAATTTGAAGTAGAATCTCAAAGTCATATATCTGTAGATATAAGGCCCAGCGGGCTAACCTTCCTTCATTCTCTCTCATATTCTGAGGCCAGCATAATGAGGCATGATCAGTTACCATGGTGAAATGCACTCTCTGCTTATACGCGCAAAATTGTTTACATGCACAAATGACAGCTAAATACTCTTTATTGATAATGGTATAATTCTGTTCATGAATATCCAGTGTCCAACTACAGTATGCAATGGGGTGTTCCTCCCCTTCCTCGTCAAGCTGGGATAATAATTCCTTTATGGAGGTGAGGGAGGCGTCCGTTTGTATGATAAAGGGCTTATCAGAATTAAAATACAATGGTATCAGCGCTTTAGCTAAACAAAGGCATAGTTGATCAAAAGCGAATTGACAGTCTTCTATCCAGTCAAATAATGCCAAGTTTTAAGAAGGTGAATTAAGGGTTCACTTATTTTGCTAAAGTTTTCACAAACTGGAGATAATAGCTGATCATCCCCAAAATACCTTGATATCCCGCTTGCTGCTTAGGAAGGACATTTTCTCAATAGCCTCAATCTTAGCAGGCTGGGGCCTTAAGCCCTGTTTGTCAATGACAAACCTCAGATATTTTAGTCGTTTATGGAATGAATTACACTTTTAAGGCTTTTATTTAACCGAGGTAAGCCGACCAGGGGACAGACATTACTGAATATATGTGAAACTAAGAGAATAACTAACAAATATAAAAAATTGGGCACCCTGGAGGTACTCAAGTTACCCCTGTTGCCAGCGGGACTGTCAGGTATGGGGGATTGGTGCGCTACTCTGAGGGGGTTTCCCCTACTATGGAGCAAGTGTGAAGGAAAGGATCTGTGTGGAGGAACCAGAGTGGGAACCATGATTCTATGAGCGCCTTTTTCCTTAGTCTCATATATCTATAGAGCCAGTCTTGGAAGTGCTCTAGTAAGTGGACATGGAATCTGTTAATACTTTCATAAATGATTGGGACTGTGCCCTTGAACGAATCTAATGCAATTGTGTGTATTGTCCACATTGCAATGGGTATTATTAGGGAGCGGAGGGTAGATGGGATTGGTGACTCGATCTGGAGCGCAAAGATACTCTTTGATATCAAGAATTCCTGTTCGTTTTGAATCTTGAGCAGGCGTGTGACTTCCTGCCATATAGCTTTGGTTGGGGGGCATGTTTCTAGGCGGTGATGTAGGGATCCCTCCCCTCCACATACTGCACATGTTTTGTGGAGGGAGTTATATATATGGTCCGCCATCCTATAGGTCCTTCTCAAACAGCGCCAGGCGTTTGCTCTTATCCTTGGCTAAAGGAGTGGGTGGTGTGTCATTTTCCACATTGCTTTCTGTGTGGTTAAATCATAGGGAATGTCCAGCATATCTAGGTATTCTATCCTAGCTATGCTTGGGGTTGTTGCGAGCATATCACTATAGGGGTGGTTTTCTGGGTTTCTTAATTTGAATTGGGGCTGGGTCGTCCCCTTCCCTGTATAGTACCCATGTTCTCTATGGTCCATCCCATACGGCGGATAGTTTGGAGGATATGTTTGAAAGAGGGGAGGTTCCATGTGGACATGTTGCAGTAGGGTGCCTTGCAAGGTATGAAAGTAGTCTGGGTGGACTATGTGGGTTGGTTAATTTGAGCGCCTGTGCAAAGTTAGTCCTTGCTGCTCTGGACCAATGTTGTTGTGGGAGGTCTGGAGTAAGGATTTCCTTTATCCAGGTACCTAGGATGTGATTGGCATGGCTCTCAAAATCTATTAGTCCCATGCCTCCGCTTGAGCGTGGGCCAAATAGTGTTTCCATTCGTATAGGAGGGTGAGAGCCAGGCCACAGCCAGCCCTGGATAAGCGCGCAAATTGAGGTTATAAAGGTAGGTGAGAAGGCTATCGCATGGGCCTGGTACCACAGTATTGGGAGGATGAGCGAGTTAGAAACTGCAACTCGTCCTGTTAGTCCTGGGGTTCTCCCCTTGAGGGAGGCTACGCATTTGGATACCTATTGTAACAGGTTACCTTCCATTGTCTCATTATCATATCCCCCTGATTCTAGCCAGATTCCAAGGTGTCGGACAGGAGTGGTGGTGGGAGGTGTTGCAAAGGGTAAAATGATTGGGTTTTTTTCTTCGAGTGTTGGTGTGAGGTTCTGATGTTGTGGCCCAATTGTTTGTGTATTTGCCTAAGAGGATGATTTCTGTCTTCCTTTTGTTGAGTGATGCATTGCTCACCTTGGAGTATTCCTCTAGAGTGCGTTCCAGCTGTCAGGCATCTTCATTGTTTGTTATACCTGCTACGCAGTCATCTGCAAAGGCTAGTATCTTGACTATTGGTTGTCCTTGTGCGGTTATCCCCATGAGACGTGAGTCAGTTACTTGGAGGAGTGGGTCAAAGCTGAAATTATATAGCAGTGGGCTGAGGGGATCCCCTTGTTTGAGCCCTCTGTGTGGTTTGATCTTGTTTTTCAGGAATCCAGGGCCACATACAGCCATGGTTGCAAATTCTGTTAGGAGCATCGCCCATTTTATGAATCTTGGTGGGAGTTTGAAGGCATGTAGACATTCTTTTAGGTATGGCCAGCTAACACGGTCATACGCCTTTTCCTGATCCAAGAAGACCAGGGCACCAGTTGCTTTGGATTGGCAAATATTTGCAACAGGGTGTATGTTGTTCCAGATTGAACGCCCTGGTATAAACTTAAACTGGTTGGGTGATAGGACGTCAGATGCAATTGTGCCTAATCTAGCTGCTAACATGTTTGTTAGAATTTTTGTGTCAGTATTGGAGAGTGCAATTGGGCGCCAGATGGGCAGGTATAACTTGTCACCCTTTTTATACAAGGTTATAACATATGATTTATGACCTCCTGGTAATAGGCGTGTTTCCAACAAACTCTGGTTCATTGACGCCAATAGGAGGGGGCGATTTTTTGAAAATAACTTTTGTAAAATTCATAGGGTATCCCATCAGGCCCTGGGAATTTCCTATGTGGTGCACCGCAAATTGTTTCCCAAAGCTCCTCCCGTGTAATAAGGGATAGTATATTGTAATTCGGTGGTGTACTTTTTATCTCTGCAGTTTGAATAAATTCTTTAATTTTTTGTGGATCTGTTGGCATTTCGCAATATAATTTGGGGTAATAACGGTGTACTTCCGCCTTGACCTCCTCAGGGTCAGTTGCCACGGTGCCATTGGTCTTGTGGACCTGTGTGCATGCGGGCTGGTTTCCACAGGAGTGGAATTGGTGGAAAAAGTATGTCAAACAGGTTTTGCCTTCCTTTATGAACTTACCTTTGTTTGATACTAGATTCTGTGTTGGTGTTCGAAGATGAGATTGTTAAGTTGGGCAGAAATTTCTGCCCATTTACATCCCCAGTTAGGGCTATAGCCAGAACTCGGAGTATTTATTTCCAGGTGGTCTAGTTCCACCAAGGTATGCTTGATTGTGGATGTGTCCGCGGTGTACTTTCATGATGCAATATGTCAGGTTTTGTTGATTAAATCTTTTTTGAAATTTTTCCATGTTCTGATGGGATCTGAAGTGAATGGGGCTGTGATTTCTGGGTTTGTAGCCTTGTTTTCAACCCAGTCGGATATCTTGGGCAATTTTATATTTTCTAGGTGAAGCTTTCTCCAAGGCGACACCTGTGTGTGGGATTGGGTTGACGCTAACTGCACCATAACTAATCGGTGGTCAGAAAAATTGATCTTTTTTGTTGTAAATTTTGAGATTCTTGAGTGGTGGGATTGCAGGATGAGGATGTGGTCAATATGACTCATCGATATGAGCAGTCCCTCATGTATGTTAGGTCTCATCATGTGGGGAAGGATTGGTGAATTGGGGGGAAAAGCATCCTGTAAGCCAAGAGATGCCTTCATTGTGCAATATTCAATGTGTCCAGGTGGGTATCCCCTGGGATTGGCCATCGATCTGTATTGGGGTTATCCCAGCAGTTGAAATCGCCTAACATGATGATATCTGGTGGGAGGGTGAGAGTAGAAATGATTTCAAAAAATTGTTTTTTCTCAGTTGCAGTGCACAGTGCATAGATACATGCTACTGAAATTATTTCATCTTGGCATGTGATTGTTGCTACCAGGACTCAACCATGCAAGTGTGATGATGAGTTTATAATTTTAAATTTCTTGTTGTTTTGGACTATCACCCCACAGTGAGACGTCCATACTAATTATGATGGTGCGACCCTGGTTGACCAGGATTCTTCTTCCCCTTGTAGGCAGTGGGTTTCTTGGATGTCCAAGATGTCTACAAGAGGTTTTCGCAGGAATGCCAGCTTTTTGGCTTGGGACGTATGAGCCCTGGCTCCCACGATGTTTAGCATCCCTATTGACACTGAGGTGCCCGCGGCGCCTCAGGAGCAGTTGGGAGGGCCCTCTGGCCCTATCCCACCATGGCTCATTTTTGGCCATGCTCTGCATCTGTACTCCAACTCTTTCACTGCCATTGTTGGTTCCCTTGATCTGACCCAATGATTCAAGGGAATTGCAGTTTTTTGCATTTGCGTCAACTTTTCCTGCACAGGTCTTGTGTTAATTTGATGCGGATTGTTTATTGGATTTTATATTTTTGAGGTTTGACTTTGTTGCATTGTGCACCGCATTTTCGCCCAAATTGCGGTTGCATTGTTCCTCAGTATGTGCATGACTGATGACACTTTGTGGCTCATTCTAGTTACTGTGAAAATTTTCGACCTGGGCATATTGTTCTGATTGGTTGGTTCGGTGAATATCTGAAATATCCTCCCAAATTTGTCCAGGGTTAGTGGCAGACTCCATGTGCGCCGCGTTGGCTGCTGCTCTCTTGTGAGCTTTTTGTGCTGCTTTACGCTGTTTACTTGTAACTGGGTCCACAATGGAGTATAGTCCATCTTCACCCCAGCGGAATGGGTGGTGGCCATCAGTCATTTTGGCGAAGTTTTCATTATCTTCGTCCATAGCTTCTTCACAAAAATCATTTTCCATTAAGCCCTCTTTCACAGGGCATGCATGTTCCTTGTGGCCCAATGAGCCACAGTGGTTGCAAATGGGTGGTGCGCGTTCCAGGGTAACTTGGAATGTAGCTGACTGGCCCCCACCTGCAAAGTGAAATTCTGCTGTGTGGGGAATTCTGGATAGATCCTCTTCCACTTCTGGGAAGGGGTTTATTACAGCGATAGCTTTGCCCGTGCACAGGTTGGGCATTAAGCAAAATTGCTGTAATTCGGGTTGTTGGATTTCTCCATAGGCCACAAGACCTTTGCAGAGCTCCTCCTCGATTACCTTATGAGGAAGGTTAGTGGGGAGCGAGTCAAAGGAGATGAACAAAGTTTTCGCTTTGTTCCATCTGGTGTGCGCGGTGTGCACAATTTTTTTGCCCTCAGGGAGGGCAATTTCCACGCAGATTTTTGCTGCAGCATCAGCTTCATCAGATGTTTCAAAACCAATATTGATCCAGCTGTGGCCCATGTTGTTGGTGGCTACATACACCGCGTGAGGGAAAAGTGAGGGCTGTGCCTCACATGTTTTCTTCCACAGGGTCGGTGACTCATCCCCAAGGAAGAGTCTGATCCCGTGTTCCACCTTTGACAAAGGTTGGTTGAATTGAATGTACATGTATTGCGCGTGCTTTACTTTAAATATCATAAACCCAGACGGTGTCTGAGTTTGTGATTTTTTTATGGCTTGGGTTCCTGGTCCCCCTCCAGGGCGTTCCTTGCCCTTAGTTGCACCGTTAAGCGCACTGCTTGCTGCAATGCTCACCCATGTTGTATTTTTTTGTTATTAAAGTCGCCCATCTTTCCTGTGTGTGATTATCCAAATTTGCTGTTTGAATTAAATCATAGTAACTAAAAGTGATTGTTACGAGGAAGAAAAGTTTACACTTTTAAGGCTTAATATATTAAATTGTCTTGTTCCAACCTGTGGAAAACTTCCTCCAAGTGCTGCAGATGGTCCGTAAACATCATGGAAAACATATTAATCTCATTTAATTACACTAAAACACAGGATATTTTTAAATTCCAAAATATGTTATCCATAGCCCGCTGGAAAGTTGCCAGGGAGTTGCACAGACCTTGTAGCATCTGAGTGAGTTACATAGACCCTGGGCGGTGATCATCGCGCATATATCCTTTTTCTCCTTCAGCAGATCAGTCTGCCAATAGCCAAACAGGAAGTACATGGAGGAGAAGTATTGGGCACCACCCAAGTAATCCATTGCGTCGTCAATACATGGTAGTGGGTATGTTTTTTCTTGGTAATATTGTTGAGCTTCTGGTAATCTATTTCTACTTGATTAGACCCATTTTTCTTCTTAATAACCGAAACAGGGGCGTCCCAAGGACTCTTGGAGGGTACTAGAATCCCCTTCTGTATTTAACTGATTATTTTACGCATTAACCACCCTATCCGCTGTTTTAGAACGCCTGATAGAATGAAGGAGAATTTTTAGAAGGTTACCAGTATCAATTTGGTGCAGCACATCATGCATGCAAACCAAATTGTAGTTGTTTTTATAAAATACTTCTGTATTTGTCAAATAAGGCCAACGCTTGGTCCTTTTTGTCCTCTGTCAATCTGGAGAGGCGCTCTCAAGGAATCAGCATTCATACAGTTTGTCATTTGTCATCCTTCAGTCCAAGTTCTTCTAGAGCGCTAAACTCATGGATATTTAGCGCTTCTTTTACTGGAAAAATATGAACAGATGCGACTGACTGGCGTCTCTTGGCTTTTATAGGAAAGGTAATCAGCTTAGCAAAAGCACCTTAAATTTGTTATGTTCTGGCAGAATAAACCCAGGCGCTGCGACTGGCTCTAACTTGGAGCCATTGAATGAGGCGACGATCTCACTGTATAAACCTTGGGAATATATAAGAGAATTTCAGTCCCCATTATGATTTGATGACCTGATGGAATTGTTAGAGTATAATTAAAACAGATGGGAATGCCCTTGGATGCTACTATCTGTTCTGGTAGTTTCTGGGTTTGGCCACATAGCCACAGATATTCTATGGGTACAGTACCATCATTTTATACAGGGTTAACAAATTCTTCTTTTAAGGCTGTTGCAGCTGCGTCTTTTCTGATATAAAAGAGTGATAGGGCTTGCCCTAATATGTCAAGGTATTTTCTTTAAAGTCGCTTTTGACTCCATATTTCCTCAAAAACGAGGTCTCAAATAAAAATTGTAATTTTGATTAGGAAACACAATAGCGGGGGTTGAGTTTATTAGGGTACTAAAACGCAACAGTAAACGCTGTATGCTCCCTCTAAAGTCAATTATGGGCCAGCGGTTCCATAAACTTTAAAGTGGTCTATATCTGGAACAAGCCATAACTTTCTCATAAAATTAGTAGATACAATACTAATCAGGATCCACTGTCTAAAATAGCTCAGACCTTGAGCTTATTTACCAATAATTCAAGGTAGTTACACAAAAAAATAAATATCAGAAGGGTTTATTGTAAAGACATCCACTTTGTCCGCTTGACTTAGAAAATTTTGTAGCTCCTCATACATCTGCGGGCTGGACTCCTTCAACGCCTCTATGGGTACTGCCACTTGGACTCCGGTCAACTTGGGGGTCTCAGATGAGCTAGGATCCTAATATGATTTCAATTATTGAGCATAAGATTTTGACACATTTTATCTGCTGACCGTTGGCACATTCTTCTTGGGAGTGGGTGGTCACCGCTACACTAACATGCTTTGACCCTGGGACTTTCAAAAGGCAGCTTTGCAGAAGCACTAACACGTCATTTAGGAGAGTGTGGTGGTGATTTCTTTTACTTTGGGATATATTAAGAGGAGGAAGAAGTAGAAAAAACTTGGTTCTACTCCTCTCTGTCTTTCCCACTTCTTCCTCATCCATAGAATGCACTGCATGAACTTTAGGTTTTGCACTAAGATTAGGGCAGAGATTGGCATAATGCCCCAATTTTATGCAGTAATTACAAATGATCTGGCTAACATATGACTTTTTGACTGTGGGCCATAAGGCAAAGATGGAGGTAACTCTTTCTTCGACAAAATGGACCTAGGCCGTGGTTCATGGGGCTCCCAATAGCTCTTGTTAAGTGCCACAGAAGTAAATCACAACGCTGAAGGTAATCCACCATGTGAGTAATATCGTTTTCCTCATTCAATACCAGAATCATTTCCCAATATAAGTCCTTTTAAGGCTCACAGGCATGGCAGAGGGCAGTTTGGGCATTAAAGTCATTAATCACATTATCCCCTTCCAACATTTGATCTTCAAATTAAAGCCAGTATGCAAAAGCTTTTACCGTTTCATCTCTCTTAAAACAGTTGTTTAAAATTTAGGTTTGTAGGTGGTAATCCATGATAGACAATAAATTCTTTGATGAGAAGGTCTCTGGTGCCGCAATAGGTAATGCCCTTCTTCTGTAACTTAAGCATCACTAACCCCTAACTATTAATATCCAATGAATTCATGATAGTCACCAACTTAGCATACTCTATCACTCCAGCTGTACTAATTTTGAAGAGACTAATAAAATTATTTATATTGGCATTTTTATTGAACTTAGGCAAGTTGATCATAATTGTATGAACATGAGGCTCATGAGGGTAGGGCCAAAGGACATGGTTCACCACTCCTTGACCTCCCACGTGGCAAAGCTGAGATGTAGGCATGAACTGGCCATGTACCATCAGCCCAGCTCGAGTAGGAGCGCCTACAGTTTAGGTGCAGCAGCACTAGCAGGATTTTGCGCAGGGTGAGTGGAAGATTCACAAATTTATGTCATTTATCTCAGGTAGGAGTAGCGGGCATCTCAGGCGGAGTTGAGGCTCCAATCCCTAGTGCAGAGGTGAAAACCATAGGCAACTCAGGCATCCCCTCTGCCTCATTTCCCTCAATAGTTTCAGTCAATGGCATATATTTGGGTTCCTTGTGGCTAATATTACCATCCTAAGCAGATGAGGAACTATTGAAATAATTCCACATGGTACTAACATGACGGCATTCTACTTGTAATATTACTATTTTATTTGCAACTTATTGAGTAGCAGCTATGCTTTTTTCTCATATTTATATTCTTGTTTATGAGGGACCTAAACTTCAGGCCCCAGGTTTTACCACAAGTTACAAAGGTTTCAAAAAGTTGATGCAAATCGGTATTTGAGTGAACAGCTTCATACATATATGCATCCAAGCTCTCTAGGCGACGTTCAAGTATGTTAGTTAACTTAACTGACTCCTTGACTTGCCGATTGTGGCCAAGTATAATATCAGAAAGATGGCCTAAGTGAGCATCTAAAGCTGCTCATAATGACAAAAATCATCAGCTGACTTTGTGGGGCCGCTAGGGCAACATCTTAAACAACTAACGCTAGTTTTACTTCTGGGAGAAGGGTGCCTCCTTGGAACTACTGAGATCAATATTGATTATGTATAAATTACAGGGAACTAGAGAAGCCATTGTATTGAGCACCACAATGTTGAAACCAGTGCTTAGGCGTCATATATCTAAGGCACAGGTTTTGAGACTCCAATAAATAAGGTGCTGTATGAAGACAAACGCCTTAAAACTTGTGAACAGGACAAGTTCAGCAAGTGGTTTTTTATTTCAAAGCAGAGTAAAGCACAGTTAGTATCGCATACTCCCAAAAGCTCATCTTCTTCATTAGATAATAAAACCAACCAGGGATTAACTCTAACTACATAGGAAAAAAGATCCTCCCCCTCTTATTATTCAGTCTTAATATCCCCTCCCAATAGCGTTCCTAATAATGCTTCTCCTGTTTACTAAGCAGCACTCTGACATAGTAGACTAATACTAATAATCCAGATTAGATTAATTAACTGAATCAAGGACCAACAGATTTCCATTGTAATAGCAATCAAGCAACTGTGTTAGAGGCTCCAGAGGAACTCCATAATAAAATGATTCCTCCTACAAAATATTTTATGCCAATGTGGTGGACAAGATAATGGATAAGGATATGGAAGCAGACCTAATTCACTGAGGCCAAAGACCTAAGCTATTTCTATATCAAGGGGTAGAAGTTGCACTGGGGGTTATGGGTTTTAATTTGCCAAGTTTACAATTCCACAGAGTGGGGCCAAAAGCACTAAGAGTAAGCTAATACACCTTCAGAACTTTTAAAGAAGTTAAGGCCTGTGTGCTAGAGGCTCCATATACCATCAAAGCTAATTTTTAGGTATTAGTTAAATATATATTTTATTTATTTGAGGCAAGCCGACCAGGGGACAGACATTACCAAAATAGAGAAAGAAAGTATTGACATGAAAACTGAGCAGGGTCAACTCTGTCATAGAAAGTTTTTTTCACCTCCAGATCAGGACTCAGATTTTTCTGGTTATGTCATGGGTAAGGTTTTCATGTTATTATACCTACTAACCGCCAATAGCTTCCTTTGGCTGGCACCCTTATCAATGTGCAAAGGGCAGGAATTGAACCCGAAATCTTCAGGTTGGTAGCCATACGCCCTACCAACTTGCCTTCCACCCCCGGTATTAGTTAAATATAGATACTAACCAAATACTAGTTGAACTGATGGTTGGTCAAACCAATTGCAATACTGGTATAAGGATCACATCTGCTGTTTTTAGTATATCAGGATAACCTTAAACCACAAGTGAATGTAAATTTTATTAATAAAAATGGGTTTAGAATTATACCTTTTAGCTTAGTGAAACAAGTGACCTTTTTTTAGAAATCACCTCCTAGTGTTTAGGATATTCAGAGGCTATTAGTGGGATAAGAGAGAATTCATGGTAGGCGGAGGTGAACTTGATTTAGATAAATGACAATGTATATCATATCTCTCATTATTCTCTTCAACTTAACTTGACTTAAAATTAGGTGTTGGGTTGATAGCAGGTATGATGAATCTGTGCAATAAGGATTTGATATATCAAATCCAATCAAGCATCTTGAAAATCTTTTCAATTTGGATAATTACATGAGGTCCTAGGTATGATTTGGGGATAAAATATCTTCATTTCACAGATCCCCCTTTAGGTCTATAAAAGAGGGTTTGTTTTCACTTAGAAATTTGGACTAAATTCAAATTAGGTCATGGTCAGACCTCTGAGTGAGTATGCCAATTTCACTGAGGGTTTGGCATAGCCATATTACCAACTGCAAGGATATTTGGCCGAGGGATAGGAGTTGAATTATTAATTTAATAAGGATGATTTTTCTGAGAGTTAAAATGGGAGATTTAATGGTAGTTTTGGAGATAGTTAGCCCCAGAACATTTTTACCAATTAGTCGCACCTCTAATTTTTTGAAGTTACCTCATCAACTGGGTGCTTGTAAAGTTCTTATTGAAATATTAGCAGAAGTCTGGGCCAATGGCCACATTTTCTCAATGAGATAGGTCACACACACATCTTTGTTACTTAATGTTTGGTCAAGTGGGGGTAAATGTTGTAATCAGGTTTTCTAACCATCTGGTTACAATTATCTTATATCTTTAATCTAATACTGTAACTAATATAAATATAGTTGATTTTATTAATATAGTTATTATTACACTTCGTGGCCTCTGCCTTTATATGTAGTGGCCTAAAGTATTAATCTATTATAAATTGAATCCTTAAATCCCTACTGGAACATCTCTCATTTACTAAACTTATTGGCTCTTGATGTTGTGGCCTTGATTATATATTGCCCCCTATTTTAATTTGCATACTATTTTATATTTCCCTGCATCAGCATAAAACCATCATTAGTAGGGGCATATCTTTACTATGACAGATGGTTAGTAACTCAACTGCATCCAGTGTATCACATCTCTACATGAAAATGTCTTGACTCTAGCTATTTGTTTTTCCACCAAATTTGTTATGATTTTAGTATAAAAATAAGAGGTGCTGCTTAGTAACCATGGAAAGCTTTTATGGAAACTTTGGTAGATGTAGGATATCTGGGAGGGTTGTCAAGGAGGAAAGGGATCTTTTTCTAAATTAAGTTGTATCAGCCTATCAGGTCAATTATTTAATCAAGCCCATGAGCCTTTGGCATTATTTGTTACTACAGGGTGCTCTCTTTTCTTGAAAAAGTCCTATTGCTGAAACTTGCCTTTGCTTTTGTGAGATTTTATTAACATTTATGATCTTTATAAATTACTTTGTGTAGTTGGTGTAGTTACCTGTGCAGTAGAAATATGGCGCCCTAGTGCTAGTCTTAACAAACTAAAGAAGTCCGCTTTACTTGTGGCATGGGATCTGATGGTGCCATATATGATATTATAGAGAAGCAGACTCATTGCTTGGAAAAGGTGGGAGTCTGTATTGGAAAGAATGGCCACATAATGTTGGAAACGGGAGTTACTAGAAGAGCTTGTCATTTGGGCTTTATAATCTAGTCAAGCTAGGGGATGTGTTGAAATTTTTATAGATGTCCACATTATCCATCTTGGAGTAAATTAAGATCTAACTTATATTTAATTTGATATAAATATATTCCAGCAAATAAATTAAACTTCTTGAAGATTGTTAACTAGAATTCTGTTGCTCAGCAATGGTTACTGGTTAAAGTACGCTAATTATTAATAATCAAAGGATATAAACATGATGATTGGTTAAAATAAAAATTATTGGGGATCATCCACACCAATGTTAATAATTAATCCAATGCTGGCTAGATTGTCAATAGCTAGATTTTTATTTTGAATAGTTTTTCCTGAGACGCCAAATGATTAGGGTCATTTTTCTGAAACTACCAAAGCATTTTTAACTTTTGACCTGCGGTGGTTTATAATATTAACCAGGCAACATGACGCTTAGGAAATTGGTGATTGGTTTCTAACATTAATAGATGGCCGCACTACTGTAAAGGTTGCCCTACAGGGGATTGACTACAGCGATGGAACTCACTATGTTCAGCATCAGTACTGAGGGTTAATTTTGTGGAAGATAACTGTCAATCATTAGTGAGCCAGCTGAAAAAATGTGAAACCTTTACCCTATAAAAACCCCAAATATTTTTAATAAAGATCAGAATTCAGCTGTTAACTATTTATTCTAGATACTTCTAAATTGAAAAGTTGAAGGTAATAAAGTTCTCTAGTTAATTTCTCAAGACATAGTGAGAGTATACCTGAATGGTGTTGAAGCCAATTATTAAGAAGACTTGACTGACTAGTTGTCTCAATACAACTAGTATCCTCTTAATTATTACAACAAGTACAAGCCTGTTCAGTTAACTTACAAGATAGTTCATAGCATTTCAAACCTGTAATTAACCTCTAACCTAAGCTGTTTTCTAAAAACTTTAGATATACAGCTAGCTGAACTGGGTGAAAGGTGATTCAGAATACACCACCGCAAGAGTAAAAACAAGGGCTGTTTATAAAACTGATAGATACTTAAGATAGAATAGAAGCTAGTGCCTACTTGATTTCAATAATAACTTCTATGGTAGCTTTAGAATTATGAAGGGCCTAGAAGGGTCTGAAACCACCAGATACATGTAGAAGGGCAGGAACCTTCCAGCTAACAGTAAAAAATTGCTGAGTTGTGCAGTACCCATAACAGATGATATTGCCATGGTGAGAAACACAGTGACTGCATAAACCAGCAAATGCACTCTCTTACCACTAAGGGGAAATCTGGCATGGAAAATATGCCTACAAGTATAATAAAAGGGTTTGTCATCTAATGTGAGGATAGTTTTTGTAACTCTCCATGAAATGGCCACTAAAATTGTAAAGAACTCCCATTTGGGAAGAGGACAACCTTTTTTAGCACTAGTGGTGCCCAACTCAAAAGGGGGAGCTGCCACACATCTTTATTTGCAAATGGGTCAAATAAAGGGATTATTGAATAAAAAGTTTTTTTTCCTAATATGGCCCCTCAGCTAACAGCCAAGGAAGCCATATCAGAAGGGGAGGAAGCTTTGGGAAAACTTTTGTCCAGCGCCTGCATTAGCTGGCGGACCATGGCGGACAGCATTGGGGTGGGAGCATCAGCAACATGTGGCATAAGGAGATATAATTGTGGGTATTCTTTGGTAATAAGTCTGGTGATGTCCATTGCCTCAACATATTGAGCAAGTTGATGCTCAGCAAAAATGATAAATGCAGGTACGCAAGTAAATGACTTGATGCGCTGGCGGGTTTTGTTGCAAGTGTGGTCAAAAAGAGAGGTTTTTGATGCATCAATGCAAGCATAGCTTGCACCAAAAGCAAGCTCCTCAATTTTATATTTTACACCCTCCTCAAAATCATGGGAGAAATTTGGGATGGGAATAAACTCAACAAGGGGTTCCATCTCCCCATGGAGTTGTTGGCAGAGGATGGTGTTGGCAGGAGCTACAGCAGCTTCAATTGCCATTTTATTTATATTTTTTTATATGGGATAACCATTATTGGGATGAAAATGGTGGGGGCGCAATTTGGGAGGATTGACAAAAAACCCTATCCAATGCAAAATACAGTTTAACATTATATAACTGGTCACTTTTGTCAATCCAATCAAGACACAAAAAAGGATTTGACTCAGCTAACGTTGGCTAGCCACCAGAGTTGGCAAGTTAACAACACCTGATTGGCTGCGAGCTGTCAACCATGGCAGCTCGGCTGAAACTGTTACGCCCATCAGCTCAGGTTGTCATAATTTGACCAAATTTTTAAATTTTTAAAATTTTTAAATTTTGATTGGCTTTGGCTTTGGAAGCCATGTCAGAATTCGCTGAGGTTGGAAGCAGGATAATTGAGCCCCACTCAAAAAATTTGGGCATAGCAGCAGCTGAGCTGATTCTGGAGAGGGTTGTGGAAGCGGCAGAGGTGGGAGCTATAGGGTACCTGCGCTTTGAGTGATCAAGCTCATAGCACAAGGGGCAAATGGCGCAGCCATTATTGTGTGCCCAGAATGGGTGATCAGGGGTAGATCTGATCACCATGCAAGGGGAATTGTGAGATGAGCGTCATGATGGAATAGGCGGATCATCAAAAAGGTGCGCAGCCCTGCTAAACAATATGCTACATTTGGAACCACAAACTGCAGCACAGGTTCTGCGCCATAAATGGCCAAAACCTCCGTGAGCTCTTGGCAGAGGCGTTTGGGGGAAAGGTGGGAGGGCAACCCAGTAAACTGGACCACCAAAGTGGCCTCATCTGGAAGCCTCATATGCCCAGAGGGGGTAGGAATATTTTAAAAATAATTGGCTGCTTAGATGCTGCCACCATATCAGCCTTGGATCAAAATCTGAGGTTAAAATAGCCCTTGAATGGGCGAAGATCAATATATATGGCAGGTTTGAAAACTGCTGTGGCCCTCTCAATGATGGCTGCGCCTGCATATAGGAAAAGATTCCCATATTTAACCCAGAGGCTGAAATACAGGTTGCTTTGAGGGAGCACCAAAGGGCTTCAAGCACCACCTGTGTGCATGCAAAATGATGGGCTAAGTCCTGAGGTGGGACATAACGCAGGTGGTATTGGAAGGGCTATCAAGCCAGCTCAGAAGCGCTTTGATGGTGGCCAAAGGACGCCAGAAGGTGGCGCACCACCACCCCAAGATGAGGCAGCAGGCGTTGATGACATCAACATTCTGATTAAACTTGCTCGATTCAAGTGGCAGTTCTTGTATTTTTTTAAAAAACTTATAATTTGACTTTGATTTTAGTCGATTTAAGGGAAAGAAAGGTTTAAGAGGACACCTATTCATGAAAATATAAAATGGTATGCCTCCATAAGGAGGTAACTGATGAGGCCAACAAAAGATATCATGTTAGTAAATAGATAATATAATAAAAGTTTTCTAAAGAGTTAAGATGGCCAACAGATATTTTTGTCAACAAAACATTGCTATAAAGGAATTGGGGAATCCAAGCAATTATAGCCAATGATGAGAAACTACCTTTTATGGTAGTCTAATAGCATTAGTAGGTGGAAATCTAAGACTTAGAAATAAAATTAATATTATTTGTTTTGGTAAATGATACATTGAAAAAATATAAACCTCTTTTTACCAATAAAATGTAACAAACCATTCTCATTTACAACACGTTAAGTGATATTTATGCTGTTGATGAAACACCGCAATCCTCACCATGCACCTTTTTGGACCCAGCCTGGGCCTTCCTGGCCTGCACAAAGCGTTAGTCCACAGTATGACTTAGATTGGGGAGGGCGGCCAACTTTGTTCCTTTGGTCTTCTTCACATCCTCCTTATTCTCAAATTTACTTGATTTATCAGGTCATGAGTCATGACATGCCCAATGTGGCCTTAGAGCCAATCTGGAAATTGCTTTACTAAACTAAATGTTATCTTATCACTATGGCAATGAACCAGTGGAGACTCAACGCTCCTTGTAGAAACTAAGAAGAACAAGAATTTTAAAAGGGGGAATCCTTTATAGATATAATTAATAAGTAGAGAATTTTATTTTTGATGCGTGTCAGATCACAGGGGAGCAACTCCAACCCATGTCCATTATTAGTCAGGGCTCCAAAGCCCCCAGCGAGTTAGTAGGCCATTAAGGTCTTAAGTAAAGCTAAATAAGGAAAAGAGATTGCAAGAAATGGTAAGTTTATTGAAATAAGCCATGAGGTATTTATATGACCTTGAGGCTAGAATCAGGATTGGGAAAGGAAGGATCTGGGATAGGGAGGTATCAGAGTCAATTGATGACTGAGATAAATTTAAAATACTAAATATTACAAAAGGGGATTGGGACCATCCTTGGCATTAGTTGCCGGTGATCCCAAAAGGGTATATGATTGGGTCAGCGTCAAATGGTAATTCCCTATGACCTTGTTGAGGTTTTGACATCCTCAGCATTAGTTACTGGTGTCAATTATTAAACTAAGTAAATATTATCAAGGCCAAACCCTAATACTTTTGAATGGGCTCAACCCAAACAAATGGGGAGCCCAATCCGATATTTGCCCATAGACAAGTTGCAACCCCTATTCAGGGCTTCCCCCATAAAAGGAGAATCCCAACAGAGCCCCCTCCAATCCTTAGCTAGGGGTCAGAGCTAAGGCGGACACCAGATCTGTGTGGCAGGGTGGTATGGGCCAAGGTAGCCAGCACAGACACAATGGAAGGATCTGGAGAATGTCATTGAGGATGGCCCCTGAATCAGCATAAGAGCTGGCATCAGCGCTGGGCCAGCATTGGGGATGACACCCAGCATCAGCGCTAGGGCTGGCATTGGGAAGAGGTCCCAGCAGCGGAGATGACACCTGGCATTGGCGCTGGAGCTGCCATCAGTAAGAGGTCCCAGCATCAGGGTTGACCCTGGCATCAGTGCTGGGGCCAGCGTTGGGTATTAAGCCCCAGTAACCTGGGCTTGGCTACCCAGGCTAGTTTTGGGGGGCTCTTGGTTCCCCTTCATCCTAGATTGCCCTCTTGGGGCAGGGGCCAGGGTAACTTGGGCTTGTCTACCCAGTATCAGAATCAGACCAGGCGGGGGGACTCCATTATTGATCCTACTGCTTCCAACCTGGCTTGCCCTCTTGGGACAGGGTACAGGCCAGGTCATACCTTCTGGGTTGTTTAAGCCCAGGGTAAGCCTTGGGCCAAAGGCCCTTGGCAGTGACCGCTCCAGCTCCTTCCTGGCTTTAGCTCTTGCGGGGAACTCAGGGGCACCTGGAAGGAAGCACCAATTGTTGAGATATGGGGGAGCAACTCCAATCCGCACCCATTATTAGTCAGGGCCCTGAAACCACCAGTGAGTTAATAGGCCATTAAGGCCTTAAGTAAAGCTAAATAAGGAAAAGTGAAGCAAGAAATAGTAAGTTTATTGAAATAAGCTGCAAGGTATTTATATTACCTCAGGGCTAGAATTGGGACTGGGGAGGGAAGGATTCAAGATAGGGAGATCTCAGAGTTGATTGCCAACCAAGATAGATATAAAATACTAAATATTACAAAAGGGGATTGGGATCATCCTCAGCATTACTCACAAGTGATCCCAAAAGGGTTAAATAATTGGGTCACGTTGAATGGTAATTCCTTGTGACCCAAATGAGGTTTTGACATTCTCATCATTAGTTGCTGGTGTTAATTAATAAATGAATTAAATATTACTGGGCTGATCCCCAATACTTTGGATTGGGCTCCCTCCAAGTTAATAGGGAGCCCAATCCAGCATTCACCCATAGGCGATTTGTGACCCCTAGTAGGGGCTTCCCCCAATAACGGAGAATCCCAACAATTCAGACAGAGCAAACAAACTTGATTAATGTGGCCCATGAGGTTATGGGTCATAATAATTTTAATAAATTCTGGAACAGTTAAATTAACAGTTTTATTGATAAACAGTGGCTTTCAATGTCCACAAGGCTCTCAACCATTTAGGAGAATATCAAAGTAAAGCCCCCTACTGGAAAGATATATTCTAATGGCTGCTCACCCCATTTATGTTTGGAAAAGCATCTCAAATAATTCTGTAGGCCCACTTCCCAATGGCTATGGAAAATTCAAGTACACAATCGTGGCCATTTGTCACTTCATAATGTGAACGGAGGCCAAAGTATTAAGGACCTCAGCGCCATGAAGTCAGCTAGTTCTATTTTAGAAAATTATCATATCATCAGTTCCCAAAGTATAATTAACAGTAATGGGACAAATTTATATGAATCATGTCATCCTTAAGCATAATGTCTATTGTGTTATGAGAGGTTTTGCCAACCACCTATCTTCCAGAGGTCAACAGCAATGTGTAACGGGTAAATGGCACTCTCATAAGCATCCCACAGAAGTTAACTACAGGTAAGCCCTCTATCTGTAACCTGTTCGTTTCAGCTGTTTTGATCAACCATCAGTTTATGTGATTTTAATTAGTTAAGCATCTTTAAATAATAGTTAGTCATAGGATTTGGTCTATCATTATAAGTTCTCAGCGCGTGGCCTACAACTTCATGGGGAGTTGCCAAAGTTGTATTTGATTACTTTTGGTGCTTTGGCCTTGGTGCAAAGAATTATATAAAGACTATTATGGCGGATAAAATCCTTGAACTTCACTGGTGTATTCCACTACTACTAGGATCAATTCTATTAACCTCTCATATCCTTCATGCCAGCATAATATATTCAGCAGAAGAATTTCTATAGCTATTAAGTCCATTTGGCAGTGTCTCAATTGTAATCAGTTATTGACTATAATGGAAATAACCCAAACTTTGAGATTCTCTCCTTAAATCCTCCTTTGGATAAATACCCTTTTAGTATACCACTTTTGATCACAGCTTAGTATTCATAAAATGCGCAAATAAAAAACTCTAGAGTGAACAAATCTCATCAGAACTCCAATGGTATGGCATCCTTTTTTCCTAAATCGCTGGAAGCAAACTTGAGCAATAGTAGACCCCATCAGTGAGCCCCAAAGCCATGTCAGTATTTAATACTACACTGTGCTTCCATTTAGTTATATAATAAAGAGCTCTTTTGCCAGACAAGGTTGTCCCTTTTTGTTAGTTTGGCCAGGTCATTGTCCTCTACAATGTCTGGTAGTTTCAATAGTGAATACCTGTGCACCAAAATTTGATGTCCTAGCGCCAATTTTAAAAATGTGGTGCTCACTACAGGGGTGCACTTTGTTAATTGAAACTAGTGTCAAAGTATGAATCTAGAAATGAACCATTTCTCCATTAGACTGATGGGAAAGTATCATATGAGCCCATGGACAAAAAATCCAGTTATTAAAAATTTCCAACTGAGTGGTTCAGAGAGTGAAGGGATGGAGGTGCTTATGACGGATCTTCCCCCTTTTGACTCACTAAAATCTCTAGCATTAGTTTGAGTGGCCAATGCTCCCTAAGCCCAAGTACAATAAGTCTACGAATGGATACTTCAAGGCTATCATCTGGCCGCCAATGATGTGAATGAAGGCCAACTGGCCATGTTTTATAATTATAAGCATTAGGGTTTCTGTATAACAATTATCATACTTTCTGAGATGTCCATAAGCAAGATGGCCAGAAGACTCACCACCTAAGATCAGCTTGTGGACGGGATAGCTAGATATGTACATCTTCTGATATGCCAAGTATACCATATCATCACTCATCAGCAGAAATTATATTGGAGCACTAGTTACATTCAAGGAGTCCCACCAATGGGATAATTCCCTCCTGCTGGGAAACTTGAACGACACTTTTTGTGCCCTTCAGGAAATCATTTTGGCTAATTGACATCATACTCAGGAAGCCCACCAGAGGGTACAAGGACTTGTAGCCAGCTTCATGCTGATTTGGTGAGTATCTTTAATGACATTCTGTATAATTGTGGGGTAACCCCCCAATTGGTTGCCAATATCACCCATCATTGTACTCAGGTAGAGGATTATCTGAATGTGTAGGTGGAACGACATACCAATGCTGAAACAGCCAACCGTGTGGCACAACAGAATAATGCATATGCAATTTGTTAAGTTGTCAATGATTTAAATGTTCACATGGGCCAGTTATTGAAGATACTACAGGATCATGATTGGTTGGTCAAGGGATTAGTGGCGGATAAAAGCCTATCACCGCCGCCTTGACGCTCTGGATATGGGCATAGATAGAGCGCTCCTCTCTGAGGATAATCTATATCAGACAATTGACTCCTTTCAGGTGGACCTTAAAACTCAGAGTCAGAAGGTGCAAGCCTTAGGCAATGAGAACTTGAATGTAAAGCATAACTTCTGGACACTAATCAGGAAATTGAGCATGTTGTGGACGTGATACTAGCGGAACGCCAATGGCTTACTATTATGATGAATAAGTTTAAAACTGAGATTAACAGTCACCTTTGTAATTGTTGCCATGAGAGTCCCAGTGACCCACCTTTGGTTTTATTCATTAATGATTAAGAAACAATTCCAATAGGACCTGAAGTTGAAGGCGAGGAGGCGCTGATCATGAGGGAGGTACCCACCTTTCTTGCCTCCATTACTGAGCCTAGAGAGCCTGATTATGTGGATATTCCAATGACTCCTCCAGCGGAGCATTTTAAAACTATTATTTGTGAAATTCCTATAACACTGGAGCAGCGTGCAGTTGCTACCCCAGATCATGTAACCATGTTGTCCTCCCCAAGAGCTGGTCCAACTGCGCTTGGCTGAGTTATTCCTTGTTTTGATTTAACTAAAAAATACGTAAGAGAGACATAGGCCCTTCGTCCTTGTAATTATGCGCCTCAACTGTACGTTTACCCTATTGATTTGTCAAAATCTGATAAGCAGGCAAATGTGTATAACTTTACCAGCCTCTTTTCGAATAATATGGTCGAGGCACTTGAAAATGCTAAGTTATATATGGTCATGAACTTGTTGGAATCTGAAAGACAGTGGCTGATTATGCTCAAAATACAGAAGATCTGCGTGAACTACCTCAATGTCAAATAATAACTGATCGAAGTTTTCAGTGGAGCTGAGCGGATGACTACATGGAAAACAGAGTTCCTTGGCATCTGTTTTTATAAAGACAAGAAAGTTAAAGCCTTTAAAAAGTGATTTTATTTGGAAGCTCAGACGTTATCTGGATCTGATATTATAAACGATTTTGACACTCAGACCACCCTCTATCATGCTTGAGAGCCTTATAAGGAATTGTACTGAATTATGACTCTTGTCCTAAACAAAGAGAATGATATCAAGCATATGGTGAATTATCTCTGGCAATGCGCTGTCACGTATGAGATACCCACCAAAACTCTTTGAGATCCTTGTGAATCATGGCCTTGAGCCCCCTCACCAAAAAAGATTTACCTCTGCTGTATGGGCCTCTTGTTGGAAGGCCGGATAGTAGTCAAATTCCTTGTTGCTCATGTGAGAAATTAGGGAACTATGCTAATAGTTGCCCTAAATGGGGCACTAAGCCCTCCATTCATTCTATAAACCCTAAGGATAACGGAGAGTTGGGAAAAGACAGGTCAGAGTAAAATTGGTGTTTTCTATCTCCGCCTCCTATAAAAAGGTCCCATGTAATAACAAAACTCTGAATTCTCCTTCTGTGAGACAAAAGAATGATGACGCCGCTCCTCCTCCAGCGGTTCAGGTGATAAAAGAGATATAATAGTGGTGGATAACCGTTAGCTTAAACAAACTGATGCTGAAGCGCCAGAAGAAGTAATACCAAATATATATGCTCAGCAGCTAGAACCTCTCAGGCTTCCTGTCCCTTCTAGTGAGGCCCCTAAATTGATCAATTCCAGGCCCTGTAACGGTTGAGGTGTTGCAAGTTTATAGTCCCTAATCATGTGACTAAATTCAGAATGATTTAGATCAAGCGGATGACTTGGATGTCCTCACATGTACTATACTTATGCTTATTTTTCCAAGTACATATATATTAATATTATGGCAAACAAGATCAAAGTGTGAGCTATTTTATATAGTGGAACACCTATTAATATTGTGTATAACTGCTAGTGAATAAACTGGGGATTGCTTCGGACATAGATCCTCAGAAAATTTATGATACAACTGGCCCTAAGACCACACATCTAAAGGCGCATATAGTGCACTACCGCTGTAATTTAGCTCTTCAGTGATATCTGCTCCTGCTATTGCTTTCTTCAATCATAATTATGACTTTTTAATTAAGACTATCTTATTCAGAAGTATGGAGTAAAGAAAATTTTTGAAGAAAATACGCTGTATTCACTTAGACAAACCCTTCCATTATCTTATGTCTGGAATAATGAGGCCAAGGCATATAGGAAACAAGGTTTGTTAAATTTGTATTTAATAATGGTATAGTCCAATTGGATATCAGCAGCTACGAATGTGTACTCAACAAAAAGCAAAAATATTTTTTATTAAAGGGTAAGCCAATATGAGCTAATAAGAACCTAACCATTCCACTGAGTCACTAAGTTATTGTGGGAACTGAAAACACTTTATGTGTCCCTCAAGACTTATATGGTGAGATAGTTGCCTCGCTTGGTTGGTCACATTAAAAATCTGTCACTGCGCCTGGGATTACTCTTCTAGAACATGGCGAAATTCAGATGCTATTAGTTGTGTCCTTACTCTGTAAAAATTAAGCAACACCAGATTGTTGCTTTTGATCATATTTTACCTGTGGAAGAAGTATCCAACATCCATGATTTTGGAATTATGGATGAATGTGGGCTTGAAGGTAAGGATTGTAATCAGCATGTTCCATTGTACCCAGAGAACATTTTTCTGTGTTAACATAGGACGAAAGGATCAAGCATTAGCCTTATTTTGATAAGTAAGGTATGATTTTTATCAAAGATGATTATGATTTGGGTTGTGTGCCCATGATGTGTTACACCAAATTGACATGAGGGGATCATCCTCCAATTAATCTCCATCTTATCAGGTTTTAAGGCGGCGGATGAAGTTGTTAACCAAATAAAAGTAACCAGCTTTTACAGCAGGGGATGTTAGTGCCCTCTTAGAGCCCTTTGGCCGCCCCAGTTTTGGTTATTAATTAAAAGTAAGGATCAAATTTAGTCATAATAGTTTACTAAAAAACTTAACACAATTTCCAAAAAAGATTCTTATCTGCTACCTCACATTGATGGTGCATTAGACCACTAGAGAAGTGACAGACAATTAAGGTTTGACTAGTTGAGAATAATGTTTGCTTGGCAAATAGGTTAAATATACAAAAAATCCCTCAGAATAATAAACAGTGGAAACATTTAAATCAGAGTGATAATTTTTACTCCTAGCCATCACTGAATAGCTTGAATCAAGATGACAATGTTAGTTAAAACACTCAGTGGAATAGAAGAACTGGTTTAAAAGTTCCCCAATGCACTAACTTGAATTTAGTTCTACCTCCTAAAAGAAAAAACCCCTTATATAGACCTGAAGGGGGTTCTGAGGATAAAAAAAATTTATCCACCAACCAAACACTAGGAGATCCAGTTATCAGTAGAGATAAAAAAATTAAGGTAGCTAATTAGATAAATTTATATTAAGTTGTTACCACATGGATTCATCATCTCTGCTGTTGACCTAACACCTAAAACTAAGCCCTTTCAAGGTAAAAACATTCTTTAAAGAGTTCTGATAGGTTAAATCATCATTTAACTAAACCAAGCTACTCTCCATGTATTCCAAATTATCTCACTTAACTCATTTTTAGCCTTCAAGTATCCCAAATACTAGGAGGAATTATTTTGTAGAAATTAAAATTTGTTTTTTATCAAGGGTGATATATTTGTCCTTATTTTTAATTATTAAAATCAAACCTATTCCCTTGGGTTGGGACCATCTAGTACTAAAAAAAAATCAAACCTATTTGTGGTCTACTTTTACTCCAAAAATTTTAAACAGCTGTTGAGAGGTTAAATACTCTGGCATTGGCTGTATCGTTGAAATCCTGAGCCTGAGCACCTGTGAGCAACAGAGTGTCAGGATTCCAACAGGTGGCGCACAGTATTCTCTGCTATGGATATAATCTCAAGATATTGGCAGATTAGGTTGCCAAATGAGGAACAGGAGAAGAGCTCTATGATCACCGCCCAGAGTATATACCAATTCACAAGAATGCCAAAAGGGCTTGCAACGCCCCAACGACATTCCAGCATGCTATGGAAAGCATTTTAGGGATTGAAAATTTCCTGCATAATAGTATATTTAGATGATATAATATAAGAACTTTTATGGAACTCCTGAACCACTTTTAAAAAAGTATTCCTCCAGTTTCTAAAGCTGACCATAAATCAAACTGCATAAGGGTGATTTCTTTCATGAGCAACTTAAAAATCTGGGTTTATCATTGACAAACAAGGCTTATGGCCTTAGCCTGCTATGGTTGAAGTTATCAAGAAAATGTCCTGGCCATGTAGTAAGCGCGATATTCAAGTATTCC